>JANHFX010011309.1:0-54637 GCA_027560015.1 Chloroceryle amazona | reverse complement strand
ATACAATTATAGGGACACAATTATCTTTTTAAATTCAATATTAAAAAGTGGTAAAAAGAAGTTCACATTGCACGCTGCCCTTTTTCATGAATTAAAAAGAAAACTTAGTAAAGTTAAAGTGAAATTGTTAGGAAGAGAGGGATGAACATTATTATGAGCAAAGAGACTGTAACTCTCTGCTTTTAGATGGAATCAAAGAACAGGTTCATCATTTTTCCCTGTGGCAATTTAATTCACATTTTGCACTGTTCAGGTAGAAGCATATTAATGGCAAATTACAGAAAGCAAGTCATTGTAATGCAGGGAATAGCTAATTCCATTGTTAAAATGTATCAGTGCTTCTCAGTCAAGGATAAATGATGGTGCCTTTTCAATACATAAGTAAAAATCCTCAGTGCAGTCAGGAAACTGATGAAAGGTAAAGATACTCTGTCTTCTTAAAACTCACATCCTCATCTGAAAAGCTTATGTCCTGCAAGCCAGGCCCATTAAAAAAAATAAAATTAAAAATTCACAAAGGACAAGTTCTGTTTTTTCATGTCATGCTGGTTGTTTTGATCATTTTTTGGCACTCTGGGCATATTGTTTTCAACACTAGCTCTGCACATTTAGTTAAATGGTCCTTAGTGACAGTGAGATCAACCAAACAACAGTCAGTTTTGAGGGTTCTCCAAAAGGACTTTTTTAAAAAAAGACTAAGAGAATTGAAATGCAAGACTTCACAGACATTTTAGAATCAAAGAAAATTCCTAAAAATCAGATTTTTTGATGCAAAGTAATTTTGGGTCAATGAGATTTGTTTAACCTACAGTTTCCTGCTCTTCTCCAACACTGGGGACCAGCATGTTGTGCTGAGTAACCTTCAGGCTCAGAAAGACAATAAAACCAAAAAATATTCCTTTAGTTCTTCTCCATGTCTGTGGCATTTGCCTCAGGAGAAGGAAGGGAGAACAGTAACAAAAGGAAGCAAGCGAATCAGTTTGATCTCCTGGATGTCATTCAAGTGTTATTTAGCATTAAGAACAGCACAGCCCTTCAGATGGCCAAAGCAGCTGTTCTAGTCACCAAAGATATCTTTCCAAGGTGGTATTAATCTTTTACAAAGTACCGACTGTCCTGGTTTGAGTGAGAACAGGACTAATTCTGTTCAGTGATTTTACTTTTCAGTTCAGTACTTCTAACTAACTGCACTTTCTGAAGTTAGAAACATATTTTCACAGGCAGTGTCTGCTGCTGGCAGTGATAACAGCCCATGGGCAGTTACTACCAAGGACTGGTGTGCAGACCAAGGCCACTGCTGGATCTTGTGTACCACACTGGGGGGGTGTGGAAGGTGAAAAACCGCACCTGCAGGGAGGAGCAGACAGGGCAGATGACCCCCAACTGATCAATGAGGTATTCCAGCCCATAGACATTATATTTGGTAGCAAGCAGAGGGATCCGGGAGGATCTTTTGGGCTTTTACCCAGGCTCTTCTCCCCTCTTGGACTGCTTCCCCAGAACATCGAAGGAGGACTTGGTCCATTCTGCCTTTGATTCCATGTTCCTGAATCCAGTAGCAGAATCCAGCTCCTGAACACAGCTCCCATCTGCTGCGGGACCCCCCGGTGCCTGCTCTCCAACACCAGTGGTGACGGTGATGTAATTACCATCAGGGGGGTTGGTTTTGATGCTGGTTTTGTATCTATTTGTACATATTCTACATTATTATTATTAATCATCATTAAAGCTGTTCTAGTTTCCTTTTCTAATCACTAAGTCTCTCTCCCTTATTCCCTTTCTCTTCCCCTTTGTGGGGGGAGTGGGGTTAACAGAGCATCTGTTAGGCCTAAGGGGCCACCCTGACCCTAAACCATGATACCACCTCTCTAGAACCATAAATATTTTCTTGCTGTGATATTACTACTCTTGCAATTATAAGGAGCACATATATTTTTCATCCCTATGAGTTAACAAAAGCTCCTACTTCTTGCTCTGAATCTTGATAGCCAGTAGAGTCTTCTTTCACCTCACTGTCCTCTTGATTGTTTCCTTGAAACTATGACCAGACTACACACATGAAATAACAGAAGATCTGTTGAATAGAGTAATTTTGTTGTACAGAAGCACTGTACAACCGATTTTCTGGGCTCGCTCAACAATTTACCATTTAGAGATATGTTAATAACAGCGAGATAAAGTCCAAATCTAATGGCAAATATTCTGTTTCTCATCAGTCTACTCTTCTCATATTTACCATCCCTTGTTTTCATTCTTTTCACTTTCTGAAAATGTTCTATTTATTTATATGTCAGTAATAGGGGGAAAAAAAAAAAGGAAGCATATCTGGGCTTGGAAAAGCTTCAGTATTGCTCTATTACCTCCATAGCTACAGACAAATATAGGAACAAAGTAGCTTAAGGAAGTACTCTGTTGGCATGACAAGTTCAAATAATATACTTGTTGATTACTAAAACTAATTAAATATTTTTCCTTAACAGTAAGGCTTTAATAGGAAACGGTGTTGAAGCATTATCATAATAATAGAAGTGGAGACAAAATTCTTACTTAGATGGTACAGCTAGTGCTGATATTTCCATCTGTTCTGCTATAGAAAAGTGGAAGATTTGCTGCTTTTCAGGTAAAGACCAGGTAAGAGCACAAAAAAGGCTCTGAAGCAAATCTCATGGGTTGCTTTATTTATTCCTTCCTAGCAGTGGCAAGTCAAACCTGCTTAGTTTAAAAGTAAGAAGTATGAGATGAGGTTGATGTCTTTGTTATGACTCCACCTCCACAACTTCAAGCTGAGGTTTGAAAATCAGTTTGTTTTCTTTCTCTATTAAATATTCTTCCACAAGATACTGTCTGATTCTTTTGTTCTCAAAGCAAAAAGAAGGAAAATATTGTGGGTGTAAGTGATAACAGTAATTACATCTCTTGCTGAGAGGACTGCCAAGACTCATCCCTCATACAGGCTCCCTGATATCTGTCATACACTCTGGCAACTATAGCAGCTCTCCATTATTTTTGTTTTTATGCACTCAGACTGTGAAATCCTCACAAAGGCAGCTTTTCTTTACCCCATGGTGCAGTTTTTAGTTGCTGGGGTAAAGAGTTCCTGAGTATACCTTTACATATCTTGGGCACAGTACGGATTTTTCCATGTCTAGTGCATTATATTTTACTCTACAGTATTCATAATTCTTCATTAAATTTCTTGTCACTTGTTCTCTCATATTATTCTGCAGATGTTCCTGTTTAAATTCAGTGTGACTATTCACATAAAAAGGTGATGCTCAGTGTAAGTAAAGATTAGCAAACTTTGACATGAGCAATTATAGCAGTCCATTTACTACTGCAATTTTAAAGAGGACTATATGCATTTCATGGACACTGCAGGGCTGTGCCATTTCAGATATCCTAATTTCAGTTGGCTTCAGTAACTCCAGGACAATCTTCTTTTAGTAGTCTGGTTGTCAGAAGAAAAAAAGAAAACCTACCAAACAAACTAACCATAACTCGTGTAGAATTATGCAGAAGAGTTGCAATGCAAATTGCAAGCTCTTTGATTACCATGTATTACTTTGGTATATGCCATCTATATAGGTATACATACAAAAAATACTTTGCACTGTATGTACCATGTCTTCCTTGCCTTTTTACAAATAATTTTGAAAACTGGCAAGAAAAATTTAAGTCTGTCCTTTGCTGACAGTTTCTACATGATTCAACCTACACATCATTCATCACAGATTGCTCCTACTGCAAGGTCAATCACCTGTGAAATACTGTGGGATCCTACACTGGGTCATTTTTATTATTAATTTCGCCTGTTACTTTTTTCATAGAACTGAAGGGGGAGAAAGAAAACAAAGCTTTTTAGCCCTTGGGTTTCAAGAAGAAAATGAACCTTTCAAAGAAACCCTGAATATTCTCTGCTTAGAAATAACAGCTAACTTGCCTACCACCAATGTATTAAATCACAGGTAATGACAAGCCACAGACTAAAATTTCCATATGGCTGCATATGTGGGAGACCTGAAAGAAGGGGGTTTGCTTGGGTTGAATCTCAAGCACTGATGTATGGCCAGCCTCTGCAGCTGTCTCCAGCCCTGGGTTTGACTTGTTGCACCTACTTCACAGATCTGGCAGAGTCACTTGGTGTAACGCCATGAGGAGGAAGAATTTGATCTGCTGGCAGATAAAATAAAGCCTGATAGTTCAGCTATGTTCAGATACGTACCTACAGGACCAGATCTGTCACCATCTGACATTTCCCACTGAAGACAATCTTTGTGAAGTGCCTGAAAATCAAGACACTTCTTTCCATGGGAATAAAGACTTGCTATCCATCCATTGCAGATGGAAGGGGATTGGAGTATAGACATGAAAGAAAAGATAAAATTGTAAAATTGGCCTCTTTTTCTATTTTAGGTAATTTGAATTCTGACCCATTACTTGGACAGTCCAATCAGATACAGCCAGACGATGGACTATTCTTTCTCTTATTCAACTGGTGAAGACTTCTGTCAAAAGAACTTTTCTATTAAAAGATCTAGTTGCTACTGAAAGATTTCTTTTTTCTTTTTCCTCTCTTTATTTTTTTTATAGAAGTTTTCTAGTGTCTGTCCTCAGAGATTGATGTCTGGACTTTTTTCACTATCCATCTCCAATGTCAGTAATGATTGACAAATAAAAGCAATAATAATGATAGTCATAGAATTTTACTTTTAGCTAACGGGATATATATTTCCAAAAATTTTCCATGTCATATATATATATATATATATATTGGTTACTAAAATAAATATATTACAGAAAAATAATGTTGACAGTTTTATGTTTCTGGAAATTCTGTTTAAATTGATTTGTTGAAAGAACCAATGACATTTCACTGAATTTTACCTTCTGGTACAACATCTCATGAAATCCTGTTACACATTACAGTCTTAAGTCTGTATTATTCAATGCAAATATTGCTACTTGGGTGGTTGGGCACATTTTTAAGAAAGCATATATCAAAATGATTCTTGCATTTGTACAGCTATTACATTGCATCTCAAGAAATATAATACAATGAAATTACTTATTTTCCATAGATTTGAGATGTATTTTTAAAAAGTCCTGACAACACTACAGAAAGTGATGGGTTTTTTTATTCATTTGTTTTTACAAGAACCAATCAGATTTTGCAAACACACACACTCACAGTAGGAAGCTTTGCTCTTCATTGAAGCCTTTTTTTTCATACTCTTTTTCACATGGCAAAATTTCACTCCTGGGACATTTTTTCCCCTACTTGTTTGAATCAGTGTGAATAGCATCAATCCACACTCAGAACCGCCTACTTCTTGGGCAAATCTATATGCATGGCTCAACTTGCCCAAATTTCACCATATTCTCCACTAAATAGAAAGGGCCACGTTTGGGGGAAAGAGAGGGGAGCTGGCACAAGAACTGTATCTGTGCTTTAAAGAGTGACCTTGCTACCTTCACTGTGAAACACCAGGGCTAAAAATAAGTATACCATGGAAGTGTGCAGTTTAGTATTTATATTTCTAAAGTGTCATAGTTTTTGTAATTTCTAGATAAGATTCTCATAGATCATGAAACTTTTGAATCCATGCAGGCAAATAAAACATTACATTCTCTCCTTTAGAAAAAATAGTGTCTGCTCAGCATCTTCAGCACTGTTTGTCTTACATTTTGCAAACTGACACATTTCTTTATTATCCAACTATTGGAGCAAACATAAAGCAAGTCATTAAGTCTATAAACACCAGTACAGACATATTCCCTGCATTATTCTGGATTTAAAAAAAAAAATAAAATAAATAAATAAAGTTTTGTTCCTTAAAAGGCTGGTCTTCCATCCCAACTGCACATAACAATTTCCAGTGCAGGGAATCCAGCCCACCATTAAGTCAAAAGTTCAAAGTGCTGCAGTCCAGCAACCACTGTAGAGGTATGAAGTCTCAGGTTAAGGCAGTTGAAGAAAAACAACAAACTTGGTATGAAAGCAGCACAAGCCAGGTGTTTTTAAAGCCATGCAAACTAGTAAGTGGCTTGCTTGTCCTTAATTTCACAGAAAATGTCTAGTCTTATTCCATAATTCCGCATTTTAAATTTCATTATTTGGTTTCTGTGCAAAATTACAACCTTTTTCAAAGCAGTAGAATTGCAGTTGCACAATTTAAATTCATATACTTATTAAAAATGGAGAACCTTTAACCTTTTAAACTTTTCTTTTTTTTTTTTTTCTCACAATGCTCCTTAAAATGCCCTTTGTCTTAAAAAATAAACCTGACAACTCTTCAGGGCAGATCTATTTCTGTAAACAAAATTATTAGTAACTAAACATAAGGTTTATAATGGAATCTGGCTGAACTGGAAAGGATTTATGCCTATAACTAATTAGAAATGCTGCAATGTGGCTCTATTAAAAAAAAAAAGCAAGCACAAAAAGATAAAAATAAAAGCTTGTCTGATAAGCTGAAAATAACAGCTTTGCCACCAAGTTAGGCAAGTAAGAAGGTTAGATATCACAACAGGAAAAAGCCGTCTAAAGTACCAGACAGTTTTAGCTGAGAGTCCTTAGGGAATATTTATAAATGGCGTGTCAAGTAAAAATAACTTCTTCACAGTGGAGGAAGCACTTTAGAGAAAACAATGGAGAAAAAAAAGGGAAAGAAGGCACAAATACCCTCTTCAGTTTCCCCCAGGAGGTAGGAGGATGCTGGGACCCTGGATTCTGTTCTTGCTTTGTTGAGGAGTCAAGGGCAAACACATGGACATGTAGGCAGGGAAGTCAGATGTGCTTTCTCCCCTCACTGTACAATGCTACAATATGATTATATTCTCATATCCCTTTCAGACCAGGTACTCAATCCTGGCAGCATGGTACCAAGGAGTACTGCTCAGAAAATAAAGACATTGATTGGAAAATATCCCTTTGTGTGTGACAGAAATAGAGGTGCCAGAGACATTGGGTAAGGATTAATTAGTTGCATTTTTTTCTACTTCTGAACTCAAATGACGTTTTTACTAATACAAGAAAAGAAGAAAGAAAGGGAAAGAAAGAAAAGAAAAAGAAAAATAGAGAAGGTACTAGTCCTAGTGAAGTAACATATTGGAAGATATATTATTATAGGAAAAGGTGTTTCCCTATGGACTAACCACATAAAATAATTACCTATATTACAGCAAAAGAGAGAGGTTTGATCTTAAATAGAGGTGGACAATACATACCAGTCTTTAATTAGAGAATTGTTGCCAGATGGAGATGTTCCCAGGTGATTTTTCAAAGGATTGGACTGTATGATAGGGAATTATTTAAAAATGCTAGCTTTTGTTCTATTTTGAGGGGTCTGAAGTATAATTGTAAATATTATTAAAGCTTCACAAGCACAGCAAAAGCTTCATGTTTGTCAAAAATCCTGCCATGAATGGTGCCTACTGAAAAGCATTGCAAAAACTATCTGACAAGTAGCAAGTTCGAATTGACAAGCATTCAGACGTGTTACTGATAGGGTAGCCTCTGTGTGTCTGCCAGCCTGCTCTCTCGGGCCTTCAACAGATACCCCTCCTCATCTTCACTTATCCTAAGTCTTCAGCTGAGTGTTTTAGAGCACCATCCCCTGTGCTTTCAAAATGAAGCACTCCCATTTCACATAGCAAAAGTGGCCTTCATCCTGCTGGAAATCTCCTTAGGTAGAAATTACATGAAAATATCCAAAGATTTTTTTTAGATGTTTTATGGACAAGCTGATTAACACATACCGCTCAGTTCTAGTTCCTATACACAGTGGGTGGATGGTGCCTTCAGTGGAGATGGCTTACTGCAGTACAGGGAATGGCAGAGAACAAATACAAAGCATCTTCCTGAAGAAGAAAGCAATGTTTCTGTTTCTGTCCCTGTAAATATTCCAAGTGTTTAGTAGCTTTAGCAGCAAGCGGATAACTTTTAAGATTTTTTTTTTTTAAGGATGGCATGCAGGGTGCACAGCTGTAGATACAAATGTCACCTTCATAATTATATACTGTGCTTTCTATTTTGAATTTGTGTTTTCACTTGTGAACATTGTCATGATGGTACAATAAATGCCTTTACCACAAATTTCATTTTGTAGATCTCACTCCTTTTATTTTTGTATTAAGGCAAGGAAGAATTATGAAATTATTGCAATATATAGGTCTTACTATCTACAGGATTGTCTCACCATCTCTATTTATAAATACTGCAGTAAGATCATTGTCTGCAAATTTGCAGTAGTGATGGCCTCAGCTTGAGTGTTCAGCCTTCAATGAGACAAGGTCATTTTAGTTATACACACAACCTATGCTTTGGCTTATACTGGCTCCCTGCAAGCTGGTTCTGAGCGGTATAGTCTTGACCCCTCCTCTGCCTTTGCCTTCTGACTGGGAGTATATTGGTCCTGCAGCACCAGAGCATACACCTGGTGTGCAAAAAAGGGCGACAGGAAATACCAGTCTGAAGAGGGGAGTCCCTTGCTTTGACGGCAGCATAATGTAAATGTCACGAGCTGCATAACCTAAGCAAACATCATATAAGTGTTGCAAAGACATGAACAGTAGGCCCTTACAGATTAAAAAACAAACTGGAATCACTCCTCCAAAGAAGACATTTTTACTTAGCTTTTTAAATAACTTTCTCACCTGCAGTTTCTGCTTGCTGTGGAGAACTGTGTACATGCAGGCAGCGGATCAGGCTTAAAATGTCATGCTGAAATATCATCATGACATACACCATCTTGATGCATCAAAATAGAATCAATGATGAAATGCCAAAGGTTTTACTGATTTCCAGTGAAGACATTTGAATAATTATTTCACCGTGGCTGCAGTGAAGTCAGTTGGCACAACCTCAGGACATACCTTCCTGAAATGACATATTGAACAAAAGCACTTACAGGGTCTTTAACGTGCATATTTTATCATAGAGAACATTATGAAAACCTGAATAAATTACCATGAAGAATCTTTAGAGTTTTATTTAAAAATAATAGCAAACCTTTCTGAATACCATTTCTTTATAGTTGATGAGGAAAGCCTACACAAGGTCTTTACAAAAAAGCTGCCAGCACTCTGCAGTGTTCTTGTGAGCTAATTACTGAAATGCTGCAGTTCAGATTAACTTCTAGATTTTCTTCTCTTTCCTCCATCCCACTTGGTAGGTATTTGTCCCATCTATATGCTGTGTTCATTTACATGAGAATACAATAGGAATGTTCATTCAGATCAGCAAAACTATAGCTTGTTCCTGTGCTTACTAAAGAGGGTTATTAGTGTATTTATAGTCAATGAGAATGATGGCTTTTTCCATACAATTATTGGACCGCACTGAAAACATGTAGTGTTTGCAGTTAGTGGTATCTGGGAGCCAGAAAGTCAACAGCTTTGTCTGATAATGTAAGAGTCATTCATCAACATACAAGCAGCCATGTTCAGCTCAGTGAAGGAAAAGCTACATGACAAGAAAATCATTATGGTTTCCTATTATCAGGGAGATGCAGATAGTTTCAGTGGTGTCTGGCAAAAGGCTATTTAGAAGCAGGCTGTACATCACTTCTTCATGGCATCTATTTAGTGGTTTGTCAGATGGTATTGCACTGTAGCAGTATCTCAGATTGATCCATTTTGGAGTTGCAACTGCAAGTTGCAGATGTAATGAAGAAGAGAAAATATTCTTCGGTGAAGCAGCCACAGGCCCTAATGAAATGTGGCACATTAATTTCTGAGGTATGAAATTATGTAATCTCAGTAGATTTATGTTTCCATCTCAAGAGTCCCAAGCAGGACAAAAGACAGTAACTTCAGTGAAATGCCTGTTTTCTCCACATTTTTTTTGTGGCTGTGTTCCTCATCATGTAATTGTCTCTAGGAGTAATCTTTTTCTTGGAAAACTAGCACTCATGAATTATTGTGTGCATTTCTTCAAGAAATGTCTATGCAATGTCAACCTTGTTGTTTTATGAAACAGGACAAAGGGCTGATAGATAGACAGGCAGCTTGCTATGCAAAGCCCAAGTTTAGCTGTTTGATGTGTAAAAGAAGCCTTGGAAGAAAATATGAGTAATTTATGCCTTGTCTCGTTCTTAAACTATCAGTGGTAGTGGGGAATAAATTTGATTTCGTTTCCTTGAGAATTAAATTCAAATACCTCTGATTAAAAAAATCCCAGCATTTTAATCTGGATGCATCTGTGGCATTAGCTGTGATAGTGCCATCAAGCTGTCATCTGCCTCACTTCACAACAGGTTTATACCAACGCATGACACACAATCATGAAAAATAGAAGTGATTAGTTCCCATATGAGATCATAGGTAGAGTGAATATGAGTGCCGTTATCACGAATAGGTTTAATGTTTTGTCTCTCTGTCCCAAAGACTCCCAACCAGAAGCCTTGGAGCATTTTGCTGGGTAGGGGCTCAGTTTTCAGCACTTTACAGGTCAAAGCAAGGATGCACTAGAAAGAGCAGGCAGTGCTTTCAGCTTTACAATATAAGCCATGCAATTGTTCCAGACTTTCTCACATTCGGGCAATACAGTTTCTTCTGTCATGAGGCCAAATTGAGTGTGTTTCTGAAGCAGAGGAAGAAAATCAAAGTGCTGTCACTTGTTGAAGCAGGGGTGAAGAGGACAGGTGCAGCAGGAAGACAGGTTCACACTGACAGGGTGACTGGGAGAGTGACAAAATGCAGAACCAAATTCCCATAATCTGTGTGCATGGAGATACACCTGCATGACACCTCTCTGAGATGCTCCTGGAGTGGGGATAGAGTCATTTAAACACAATTAGGGCTAATAACTTCTGAAATGTTGCTAACTGGGGGCTGGCCAGCTTGAAGCACAGACAGGGAGCCTTTGTGGTAGAAAAATATCCTAGCTACAACGTAGTATCAGGCCCAGGTCTCCCTAGTAACCTTGCCATAACTTTATTGCTGTTACATGTAAGTTGCATTTACTTCAGAATCCTAAAGGTACTTTAGACCCCCAGTAACAGGGGAGTCTTAGGGTTGTCTTCACTTTGCACCACAGGATTTTTGCTCATGCACATCGTATGTCACTAAAACAAGACAGTTGTCATCTTTTTCCTTCTCCTGTTTTAAAAGCAAGGAAACGGAATTAGCTTTTTCTTCACTTGAATTCCTCTTGTCCTAGCTGGTTATCACTGTACTGCGTGTGACAGGTTTTCCTCAGGCAGTACAATTTCCATATTTACTCACCTTTTGTGGTTGGTTCATGGGGGATTATTGCAATAGAAATGTAAGGACCACACAAAAACAACAGCTTCATTCAGGATATGATAGTCAAATAATGTTTCAAACTGACATATAAAACTATTTGTGTTACATATTTACAATCATTTTGACTTAATGCTTTCCCAGCACCAATATGAAGCAGACTGTATAATTATGTGCAAAACTTTGGGGCAGCTATAAGAGTATTAAATTACTAAATGTCAGTCCTTAAAAAAAAATCAACAACCTCTTTGTAGTTTGGTTACAAGAACTCAAACTTATTTTGAAAGCTACCCAAAACAGTTCTTATTTCCTAGGTACTAGATGGGAAACATAGTCTAGGCATTAAAAGCATTCTATTGTGCATGGAAATAAAAGCAGAATTATTCTGTTGATACATTCACTTGTAAGAAAAGATAGCATAGGGAAAAGGGTTCTTTGGAAGATACACTTTGAAGAAATAAATGCAAAATTCACGTGCAAATTACCAGTAAAGGTGATTAATCTAACCATTTACATTGCTTAACACATCAATTTTAGATTACATGGTTTGAAATACACTGATTTTACTCTTCCTTTTTGCCCAGAAAGAGGAAGTCTCCAATGCTCAGTTGAGACACTGAGACAAGTCCTTGTTGCTTTGCAAGAATTAATCATCCTTTCTCTCATATTTCCTTATTTCAACTTCATAGATACCTTCAAGTTTTTATCTTTATTTGTTTTGACTTACATTAGAAGGAAAATGAGATTTTAAAAACTCAGCTCATTAATAAGGGCATGTTTTAAGCAGATTAATGGGGAGTTGGCTTCTTCCAATAACATATCTCAGGTAGCATTGACATTTTTTCAATACAGTGGAAAAATCAGGAAATGATAGTATCTATCAAGTGATTCTCGGTCAAAAACAAGGAAGGATGGAAAGAGAATCACACTAAAAATAAAATTTAATAAATACTAAAACACATACATTAAAAATCTTGCATCTTTGTACATTTCTTTTTGCCAAGACTTGATTTATAATGTAAGACATGGCATATGATAAAGGTAAATATATAAATAATATATTAATATATTTAAAATATATATAGCTACCTATCGATCTATCAATAGATATGAGATATGAGATCATAGGCTGCTTCTTGACTGTATGTATAGAGTCCAGCTGAAGCTGGACCAGAAGTATATTAATCATTTATGTTCAGGTACAGATCAATAAACTGTGAAACACTTTCATCTTTTCTTTAAAAATGTTCCAGTGTCTTCTATTCTGTTTAATGTCTGCAAAATCTCCTAAAATACTAGTAAGGATTAGTCTTTGTCTATTTTTATTTAAACTCATGATGTGTAATATAATAATATTTTCCACTGACAAGACTGTATGAAACATTTACTTACTAATTATGAATGGGAACATGATACCTGTGAAGTCACTGGTAAAACTCCAACAGCACAAGGGGAGGTTGGAGTAAGTGTTACTCCTTGGAATACAGGCTACTTCTTGACATGTCTATAACCTAGACAAGGAGTCTGAAAATTGTAATATGGCTAAAAGATATAGCAAGAAACTTGAAATTATAAAACTACAATTAGCTGCTATTCTTCCACACAAAAAAAACAAAACAAAACAAAACAAAACAAAACCTAAACAAACAAAACAAACAAACAACAACAAAAACAAACAAACAAACAAACAAACAAAAACACAAAACAAAACCAAAACCAAAACAAAAAAAAAAAACCAACAACTTAAAAGCTCTCCATGTTTAGTGTTGAATTCCTACTGGTTCCATTAATGCCATTTGGAATCAGAGCTATTCAGTGTGCCTGAAAATCAAATCCATGGTACTGTTTCTTTTCAACATATTTAGCCAAGCCAGCCATTGGCTCTTAACATGATTTTTGCCATTTAACAGATGGAAGAGTTGAAATATAAAGGAACTCAAATCCAGAGAGGAATATTTCTAAGTGAAAAGTGAAAGAAAAATGTTTAACACAACTATTCTTTCCTGTTAAAAAAATATAACTGTGTGAAAAATTGTGTCACATATTTTGCCAGGTTCAAGACATTATTTCAGATCAAAACAGAGTGAATGCATTAGCTTGGCTCAGATACACATCAGAGCTGGGAAAGTTTGTCTCACTTTGTAACAGCTTTAAGCACTAATTGGATACACACACAAAAACATTCCCTTTCCAACAGAAGGAACATTTTTTTCTGGCATGAGACTGAGACTTCAATTGTTCTGCCATTTCTGCTTGTTTCTCAACAGAGATGAATATTATTGTCTAGAATTGTAATTTTTTGTCTTGCTTGAAATGTCACTTCCTTTTGGCCTCTCCAAAGACACTTTCTTCTTTTCTGCGCTAAGCCACCTGCACAGTTACCATGTTGGTCTTAGTATGTCATCTCTTGCCAGGTATGATCTGCCAGATCCCCAGTCTGATCACTTCAAACAGAATTCTTACTTTCCAAGACTTCACACGTTACCTTCTTTTTACTTATCATACATGCCTAGGGGAGGATGCTTTCCCTGGCAGCAGCCAGTGATGAGAGGGTCACTGCAACTGCTGTGGAGAATCTTCCCGATGATTTCAGCATCACAGATCACCCCAGCAGAAGTAAACATCCATCAAGTTCCTCTTTGAAACTCTCCTTTGCTAAGAAGCTAGGTAAAAAAGCCAATGGGCTGCTAAGGTGGTAGAGCTGGCAAGCTGATCAATAACACGGCACTTTTTACTCTACTCTGTACAGTAGCAAGCAGCCCAGGGACCCAGAACATGCCTAAGGACTCCAAATGTTTCAGTAATAAAAATAATAAAAATACCAAGAATTATTTATAGTAAGCTTTAGCCAGTCAAAAATAAATGTACTGAACTGGACAAGTGGAAGGAAGGCATGAAGCCATGCTATTTCCAGTTCTCTGCATATCATTCCAATATAACTCACTTTAATGATTTACCCTGTGTGATATACTACCTGTTAGAGGAACACTTTATCAAGTATGAAAGGATTTAATCACAATTTAAAATTAAACCATTAAGAAATACTCCTGTATCAAAAATTTTTACTGTAAATATGTCAAAATGAGCTAACCCTGACAAGATAATCCTCTGATTTCTTCAGCTTGTTAGAACTGTGCTGTTAGAAAAGACTTCTATTGGTAATATGTATTGATTTCATATCTCCCTTTGCAAGAAGATGAATCTAAAAGTATGCCAAAAAAAAGTAATATTTTCTGGAGATAATGGAGAATGTTCTTTGACTGAAATTAGTTTTTTGCTGCTCTGTCACTACTCCCTTTTATATATGCCCCATGGCACCTATTGTCAAACTAATGTGGCCATTCAACATTTCATTGCTTAATTGTAAATTTTTAAATGAGATAATTTATTTTTATTACTGATCAATCAACAGAATTCATGGCTTGTATTCCCCTCGCCATACCCAAACACACTTACCCCAAAGGTAAAATAACTTGAAATGGATATAAAAATTGAATTAAATCAATATGGTTTTATCCTGATCCAACTCTATTCCCACTGTTCTACAATTAAACTTCTACAAGGAATATAATTTTGAAGAAATAAATCCTACAGACAAGATTCAAATAAGTAAATCACAAAGGAAACAGTGAGACGTATTCTTACAACAAAAGAATAAAGGAAATGGTAACTCTTCAGCTGAACGGATAGCTCTGTAAAAATGTTTTTCTTATTTTAACATGTAAAAATTCAGTTTCATATTACATTAGCCTGGTAGTATTCAAGCTGTTATACTTTGTATACCATAAATACAGACAGTTGTGCATATGTTTAAAGTCCTTCTTAGCCTATCACAGCACTTATCATCTTCAGCAGTTATTGATTCCCTTCTATCTTGCTAGTGTGGATGTCAGTCATGTATTCACACAATGCGGTACAAAAGCTTTCTCCTGAGATCTAGTCTACGCAGAATTTACAACTGCTAAAGACCTGACTCTCCCTGCTCTGGTGTCAGCACGTGGGCTGGGACCGTCATGCCTGTTGGCTGCATGTACATGGAAGATGAAGATCTGAGGGCAAAAGAAATATCTAAACTCATGGGGTGCTCATGGTCACATCAGCATTTATTTACGAGGCATGTTCAGGGCTGAGAGAGCAGCATCAAATAGTGACGACACACAAACATAACTTGCGATGTCCTTAGACCCCCCCATCCAGAAAACCACTTATGGCTCATTCACCTGTAGACACCTGACTAAGACTATTGAAATCAGTGGATTTCCCTTCAGGTTTGTACAGAACTGCTGGAAGTTTGTACTGAATTTTTGCTGAAATTCTCACTACTTTGAGAACTTTATAACACAAGGGTCAAAGCAGGTGGGTGGTAAACATGGAAAGAGGAATGATGGAAGTGCATCTGCAGACTGAGGGGACCACAAGTCTGCTGTTACATTTCTATAACAGATGCATGACAACAAGAGCAATATTGCAGAAGACAAAACCAGCAAATAAAATACCTGCATTTAAAAGGTATAAGCATGGAAAGCAGTTCAGGAAACAATTTCTGACCTTGGTCTGTTAGTCTGTCTTTGATCCATTACTCTAAAAGACTAATTAAAATCATGAAGGTAAATGGCAAATAGAAGAAAAAGCAACAGGACTAGACAGGAAAAGATACAACCAGATGAACCAAAGTATTTTTTCACTATGTTTACTGTCGGAAGAAAATACATTCACTCCTCTGGGTCTGAATTTCATGGAAGATGTGATGTGCTTTTTTTTGCAAAACTTACATTGGAGACTATGAGAGGCCATTGAAAGAATAGCAAAAGATGAGGTATTGAAGGGGAAGTATTAGGTGAGAGGAAAGGCTGAAAGTGAATTTGCAAAGGACTGCTTCTTGTTATACTATGCCTTTCATTAACTTGCATTTACTTCATCAGCAGAAAATAAGAGTCTGAAGTTTGCTGATGATACAGAGATGGGAGATACCATCAATACTGATCATCACCACTGGCTGCATAGCCTTAAGGAAAGTGACCATAGATTAAGGTGCAAATTCAAGCACATTTCTGCTGTAAAATGGACCTTGTTAGTTGGAAATGATGAAAGTGATAAAGATCTGGGAACACTGGCTTGAGGAAGGTCCATAGTATTGGCAGTTTATAGACTGACTATTAACCTCAACTGCATCATCTATGAAACTCCTACCTATCAAGTGGTGAAGTGACAAAGAATCATGGGTGCTATGGCCTCTGCAGCACAGGCTGAGAGTAAAGGTGAATTTTCACAGGAAATTGTACAGACAGTGATATTAGAATGATCTGAGGGATGAAGAATTCCGAAAATGGAAGACAAAAGTGGCTCCTTCCACTTGTTTTGCTTTGGAAAATTCAGACTGAAAGGATGCAATTATTGTCTACAGAAAAAATAACAAACATTAAGGGAAAAAAATCCAAAACAACCGTATTAACCCTCTCCCCCCAATCATGCTGGTAAATGAACAAATCAATATAATTTTCCTTACCTTATTTAAACCGCAAATGAGTAAAAAACCCAAACATGTAAAGATCAAAGCAGCAAGACTATGTCACAGACTTCCCATGGGAGTAAAAGTAAACAAGTTCTACTTTTTAGACGCTGCTTAAGCTGTTTATAAAAAAAAAGATTATATCATGGGATTGTCTGGATTTAGGGATTTTAAGAATTCTATGTTAGTCTCGTGTCTCAAGAAAGTACTGTGAGATAGACATGCTACAGTCCACCTGTTTATCAGACCGTTGAGTTTGTCCCAGTATTTCATGGTCATATAGTTTTTCATAAGGATGTCACCACATTTTGAAGATCCAAGGAAAGGGAAGGGCAAAGTAGGATCTGGAAAATATCAAGAATAATCTGTTTAATTATTGAAGAGTGACAAATATTTTGCCTATGAATTACAAATTGTCCAGTTGTCTTCTGGCACAATCTTGTGGTGGTTTTCTTAAGAGAGTTTTGTTATTACAATAAAAGGAAAATTTACATCACGGTTTGGTTTTATTTTTCGTGTTTTAGGAGTTTTCCATTTGAGTATGACAAACAAAAGATATTATCTATAATGAAATGTTTCAGGAATAATAGTGAAACATTTCAAAACTTTTATTTCAGTAACTAAATATAATCATGACTTACATTACACATTTTTAATTATTGGTATCATTAATATCAAATATTAATTGAAGATCCATGTACTCTATATTGTGCAGAACCAAAATCAAATACATACTACCTATTCATATTGCACGTAGAATATAAATACACAAGTTTAAAACAAAGAGTTTCATAGCAGTTTTGAACAGTTAGAAACTGGTATGGGCATAAAAAGAATAACAGCTTTGAAGTGGTAGTGTCATAGATTATCACAGAACAATCAGTTCAGATGAATTCTGAGGTCTAGCAGCTATAGTAATACACTTGACACATTGTCCCTTTATATCTGGCATTTTGGTACATTACATTATACGTTAAAGTTTATAGAAACAGATGGAATGAAAAACAAAGAAAATGTAACCTAAACGATTATATAATGGGCCTTAAAGAATTTTCATTATTTCAATTTTAAATTTCCTTTTCAATTAAAGTATATTGGACTTCTGGGAGATTAGAAAGTCATATTTCTAAGGGGTTTGTAATGCTTTCTGACATTTAGACTGATAAACTGTGTAAGACAATAGTTTAGAAAAAGGTAAACAACTGCGGACTTCAAATAAGTTTCCTGTCTTAGACTTGGTTGTATTCACAATTTTTCTGGGTTATAAAGGCAGTATTTTCATCAAAATCTTGTAGGCTTATTATTTTCATCCTTGAACTCAGTTGTTTCTCACATTGTACAATACTACTGTTCCACTTTCCCCAGTTACCTGCTGACATTCAACAACTTTTTGGACCAAATCTGACTGCAGAACGAGTAAGGACTTTATCTGAACATTTCTTGGAGGACTTGGTGGTACATACATCTTTGGAACAGTATCCCTATCAACAGCAAATTGGAGCAGATGTTTTACTTCACTTTTGCAAATCCAAATCTTTAATACTTCACTGTTATTTAATTTCTCTGTTTTAACAGCTGACAGCAATCTTGGATAAATAAAAGGGAAGGTTTTTTCCTAATTATTGATCTTTTGTTTATAAAAACAATCTTTTTCTGTTACTGGGAATATGGCATGCAATTAACTCGGTTTGCCATAAGAATTGAGTCTATTTGGCGCTTGAGTTAACAAAACAATTATGTACTTAAGCTTACTTGACTTCAGTGAAAACAGTGACGTTTTTATCAAATAGTGAAGCCTAAACATGTCAATATTCATTGATGTGCAGCTTAGTTCACACTCTTGGCACATCACAGCAATGTCATCTCTGGCAGCATTGTGTGGGATAAAGTTTTTATGCATGTGTGTGACACGGGTGATCAGGATTAAAAACACTGTAGGAAATTCACTAATCCTCACACAATGGCTCTTTAGTGTTAGCAAAAATTTGCTTGAACTAGCAGTTTCCTATGTCCTTTTGTTTTCCTATGCAATGAAAAAACAGACTCTGAATCTGCTTCACACTCAGGAATAGAGGGAGCAGAATTCCAAAATCTGAACTATGCAAAAGAACAAGATGTTAATGGAGAAAATTAGTGTCTGCTTTGGTAAATTGTTAGCACTAATGCATATGCAAGTACATCTTTTCTGATTTTTGAAAAAGACCTTTTACATAATTTGAGATGAAAGGATAAAATTTCACATTAGTGATGCTACTCCAATTTAGCTGCCAATAATGGAAAAAGTAACTGAATTTCAAGATTCAGTGAGAACATGAAAATAGTCAGCTGATTAGTAATTTATTTTAACTGGGTGTATATACTAAATAGCTTGGAATAGTGACAATTATAATTTGCACTTTTATTTCATTTTTCATCCAAGAATTTCTAAGTCCTTTAAAAACATTTAATAAATCTTTTCCAACGGTGGCTAATCTTCACAATACCCGGTGTAGCAGGTAGAATGTAGGAAGCAGCTGAAAAACAGTGAGCAGAGAATTGTGGATGACTTGGTGAAGTTGTCAAGCAGATATGTGAATCGTCACTTGCACTCCCCTTTTTAGCACAAGCAAAAACAGACTCCGTATAATGATGATTTACAAAGTGTTCTAGATTAACATTTTTAAAATATCCTGAAGTAAGAATACTTTAGAATGGGGATTTTTAACTTCTTTTCCCTGCAGCTATTTAGCAATGGAAGTAAAAAACTGAAAGGTGCAAGTGAAGCTGAACACTCACTGATTTGTTGAAATGCAGCTACCTGGTTTGAACCTTAGAAACTAAAATAACTCAGTAGACATCTGACTGAGAAAACTCAGTAAGAAATGCTTTACTTTAAAAGACTGGGAAAACTTGATTAGCTGCAATTCCTATTTGAATACCTTTACCAGTTGTAATTTTTATGAAGACTGAAGCCTGAAAAAAAAAATCTTTCGTAAAGCGTTCTAAATAGCTTGTGACAAAAATAGAAGCTGACTAATCTAATGTAACAGACACATTAATGAAGGATCACTAATTGCTCTCATTTCACATTAATTACTGTAAGATATATAGTCAAATGACCTTGGAATACTAAGTCTTTGTGGAGGATGCTGAAAATTTATTAACTTTTTCTTTTCTTTTCCACATAAATTAACATATTTTTGAAACCAACCACAGCATTTACAAAAGGTATTTTAGGAAAATACCTTTTCATTTGCTCTTATGAGCTAAGGACCAACATTCTTGAAGGACAAACTCTTTATTCTTCTGTGTCATCTAAAATCTTCCTGAAAAGATTATTTTTTCCCCTTGTGTTTTCTATATATCATAGAAACTTCTCCAAAGTAAAAATAACCCCACCTTTGTGAAAGTTTCTTTTCATTATTAATTTTGTTGTACACTATTTTCATAATAGTGTACCTAAACAAATCCATCATACTTTCAGCTTAATTCTTCTTTCTCCTGCCAGCACCTGCCAATATTCTTCCTTCATGATTCAAAACTGCCTTGACTATTGTATATAAAGGTCCCCTTTCAAATGTTACCTTTTCCTACACTCAAATCTTGCAGCTGTTGCTGATTTTTCAGTTGTTGCCAGACCAAACAAACAAACAAAAAAGAAATATGTAGATTAACTTAGTTATTAATGCACTACAGAACTGAAAGTGAATTACCAACTATTGCATTTTTAGTGGTATGAAGCCTATTGTCTTTAGTGGGCTGATTAAGTCCTCAGTCTTTTTGCTTCCTATCTCTTTTCTCACTTCACTGTCTTGACTAACTCTTCAGATTAATCAACTCCAAATTCACCTTCACCTTTAGTGCCTTGTCTGACATATCTGCATGGCTCATGCAGCAATCTGTTTTGTTTGGGGCATTTCATACAGGCGATCACCTTCATCACACTTACCTGGCAGCAAAAAGTTCAGCTACACAAAACTCCAGTTACAAGCTATAACACTAGCCATGCTTCTTCATGGAAGGGGTCTTAAACCATCTACAACTGCCATGGGAGAAGGATCTTTGCAGAGAAGGTCTGGGCAGGCAGAGCCATTTGGTAGCACAATTTTGCAAAGTCTTGGTGGGGATTTGCTGCTGGTGCAGAAACTGTGAAATCATTCAATGTGTAGCCTTTGACAAATATCAGCTGTGGGAGAGCAGAAGGTGTCTAGTCACAGCTGTGTTAGCTTTTGATTTCATTCTCACTGAGGTTTATAGTCTTTCTGTGGTACCTGGTACCTAAGCCTGCATTAAAATTCTCAGTTTGTATTTATTTTATAGCTATATACTTTTATAACAATAACATAAAGCTGCAGTGTTGAAATTTATAGAAATGTGACACCTAACAACCCTTCAGAAAGAAAAAAAAAATATCAATGCCTTTATCCACAGATGCAGAATACTTTCACTTTTTAAGACTCAAGGAATTAAAAAAAACCTTCCTTCATACCCAGCTGTGATCTTTCAACGTATGTTTAACATCCATTTTACTGGTGCAGTAAAGTAAAAGGTAACATGCTCTTTCAGCAGAAGTTAAATTTAACAGTTGTTCTGTTATGGTTGGTTTAGGTAGGGAAGGTCCCTCTAGAAAGTTTTAAGCTATTCTACAAATAGTCCAAATGCGCAGCTCAAATAAACAAAGGATACTCATTCCTGAAAGGAACAGCAAGTGCAACAATTGCCCCTGCCAGCTTTATCACAATCGCACTTCTCCGCCCCAAGGTTATTATTGATGATGTTATGGAGGAAGCACAGAAGGGAGGCAAGAGAAAGGGCTTACTCTCCTATTGTTAGCGAGTAGCATTCCCAGGTACCATTAAAAATAATTTATCTATCATTTTTTGTTCTCAGCAATTGCTGGATGAGATGAACATCTCATCTTTATGAGAGGCTCACTAGGACTGCTGCCTTACAGTCTTGCCCAAGGCTGTTTCAATACCGTATAAAGAACAATGTAACAGAAGGCACTCAATCCAGAATCACGAGTGCTTTATAAATCCAGTTCATTTTACAGTGAAAAGGTTTAATGAAATAAATTAAGTTTCTTAAAAAACAGACAATGGCCCAGCAGTTTGGCTGAGCAAGATGTATCATGGGAAGTACCACTTCAGCTCTCTAATTAGGGGTCCAGGCCGGTTGGTTGATGTAAAATTTAATTCCTGTGATGCCCAAGAACTGGTACACTGTTACTGCTGGTATAAATGTCAGGAAACTCAGTGGAGAACAGTGACATACTACTAAAATAATGGGTTTAAAATTCAGGAATATGGCCTCTAAAATATTTTTTATGTAATAATCTGGAGACCTTTTTATTTATCTCAGTGGTTTTGAGTTTACTGAAGAAGACAAGTCAGATATATAAACTCCCTTTCACCAACGTGTACACAAAATATAAGTAAAATTAACTAAGGTTATTTATTTGTTCAGCATAAGTCCATGTTTCAGGGCTCTGAAAGGAATCTTGGCATCAGAATCACAGAATTTCTGAGTCCAGAATAGACCTCCAAGATCATCAAGTCCACCCTATGACCCAACACCATGACATCAGCTAGACTGTGTCACTAAGCACCACATCTAATCTTTCCTTAAACACCTCCAGGGATGGTGACTCCACCACCTCCCTGGGCAGTCCATTCCAGTGTCTAATCACCCTTTCCATGAGGAATTGCTTCCTAAGATCCAACCTAACCCTCCCCTGGGACAGCTTCAGGCTGTGCCCTCTCATCCTGTCACATCAAGTGGTCTCTGATTCTTGTGGTCCTAAGATTTCTCTGTGAGGCACAAAGGCATTTTATTCTCACGATTTACCTATCTCAGGGCAACATCATCAAAATTCATTTCCTGCCCATTTCATTTTCAAAGCATCATCATATTACTGGAACCTGATGCAATGATCATAAAAAAAATCCTGATCTTACGCATGTTCACAACACAGGTATTGCTTAGATGATAACTGAGGGCAATGCTGGCATCTTCAATATGTGTCTATTTTAGCCTACTAGAAATGCAAACATAAACTCAGTTTAAGTGAGTTTGTTCATAAAGAGCAAAGAAGACATTTGCAGAGACAGACATGCAATAACTCTGTCACTGTTGTTAATGCAGTTCTCATCCACTGCTCAATGTTTCTGCAGATGCATTCTGTTCCAGGAATGAGAAGAGTGGGACGCTAAAAGAGTGAAAATCAGGTCAGAAACAGCTGCAAACAACAGAAAGAGCTGCCAGGATCATTGTCCCCATGTTGGCTAACCACGGTAGTTTAAGATAACGCCTGTATCTATACTTACTATATAAACATACTAGGATTCTTTGCCCTCAGTTTGACTCTTTACAATTAGCACTGTTGAGCTCCACAATATGGTCAGTAAGTTTTTACTCTTGGCCACGGTGAAGCAGGAGTTAGTTATGGTTATGCCACATTTCAAGAGCTACAAATGCCGAGGAAGTACTTCTCAGAAGGATATACCATTAAATAAAATTTCATCAGAAACAGTTAGGATTTGTCAGAGTTTAAGCAAGGTTTCTATTTTTATGTGATAGCATAGCAAAAAGAAAATATTACATCAAGAGTTCTCTAAAATGAAGTCAGGCGAGCCAGAGCTTGAGGGATTTTTGTCAACAAGCTTATAGACTCCTTTCAGTAAGCTGCTGTGAGTCTTAGACAGGAATGACATTTGTAGCTCTTTCTAAGTATAAAATGTTAAAAAGCATTTCCATACGCAATAAATAAATGACTTGTTTTTGTATAATTTATGAAGAAAATAAACCAAAGAAAAATTAGCTTTCTTATCTTGCTTTGCTTTGGCGGTGACATTATGGGAGAAGAGCACAGCTGCCACTTATGAAGAACACAGCATCCAATAACACATTTTATGGGCTTTGATTCTAGACTCTCATCCATGAGCATGCATAATGTTTCGAGATATCATTTTTTTTACACCAATAAAAAACTTGATATAAGATTTTATGTGTGGCATTTTGTTACATGGATGGTGAAACGTTAAAATAAGATCAGCTGAAACATTTACCACATACTTCATTATCTCCTTGTGAAATGAATATCTGGATAATTGGGAAAGCAAAAACCTTTGATATAAGGATTTATGAATTGAATAAAATCACCTTCTACAACATGATTTTCTGTGAGATGGAGATTTTCCTTTCTGCTGAAAAACATCAGGAGTTATGAAGTGTATCCTAACATATGTCTTCCAACAAAGATTTTTATTTTTTTTCTATTTTATATCTAATGCAGAATCTTTCTCTTCTCATCCTCTCCTGACTTCCAGCCTATTAATGTTCAGTTATTTTAAACTAAATCTTAAAATCTCAAATACAAATTCTCTGTGGCACATTCAGGTCTGTTGCATTTCTTTCTGAAAACTGCATTTGGGCCAGGCCTACCATTTCCTTTCATAAAGAATCAGCACATGCGAAGTCAGTGCTGAAGCTGTCCACTGCCACAAGAGGCTTCTGTGTTACTGAAAGCAAAAGATAATTTAAATTTATTGGGGCTTTTATTTTATATTACCCCCTTTTATTTTATTATCTAAAACTGTAGGAAGTCTGGACAGGAAGTAATTTTGGATTATAGCTCCCTGCAAACAAAACTAAAAGATTACTTTTCTCTCCTTTACTGTCTTCAGATCCCAAAATTTATATTCTTTGTACAGGGTTATTAGTTTGCTTGAGTCAGAACAGCTACATCTGGGGATACTGCTCCTGCTTGAGTAAAACATGTACCAAGTCTAAAAACTTTTAAAAAATACCAAATAACACTTGTCCGTGTTTACAGCTTCAATACATTTCACTCAAAACTCTTTTGGTTTCATTTCTAGCATCGATCAAAACAGGAAAAAGAAACCAAAACCAAACCAACAACAAATCAACCAACCTGTAAGTTAATGGATCTATTGTTATATCTACTAAGATAATACGTTAGTCTAAATTTATGTTCTACCATAAAGCTCTCTCATTTTTAATCTCTACATGAGGTTTACTCCTTTAGATCAGAACAAGGACACCTTTTCCCTGTTTGTACAGTGCCAGTAAAATACGATAAAATGGGTTCCAGGTAAATGCTTTCTGTGCCAAATCACTATGAAAACATATATAAAAAATATATTAAGATCTGTGATTTCCTTATCAGCTTATGACACAGATCACCTTTGTTATCACAGGCAATTTTCTAAAGTATTGCTGGTTTTAAAATGTGGCTAATATAGTTCACTTTTTTTTTTAATGCTTAGACAGAAAATATAAGAGAGTACTTCAATGGAAAAATAATATTGACCATTAACCATTCTTTATTATTCACTTGTGTATTCCCAGCACTGTATTTCATGTCAAAATTATACACTTCAAAATGAAAATTAATTATGGCAGTCAAAAAATGTTTTAATTTGTTGATGAACAATCACAGATTTTTTTTGTCATACACCAATAACAATTGCTTTCAGACACTGGTAAGACTAGGAGCTTGTGGTAAGCAGGAATATTCTGAAACATGAGATAATACCTTAAAGATAGTCCAACTACATACTGCAATTTTTAACTTTTGAGGCAAAACCATCTTGGTTTAAGAAAAAATCATTTTTTTTTAACACCAGATTACATAGACTTCTGCATTTTAAATGCCTAAGTTATATGAAGTTGTAAATATCTCCTGAACAAGGAATAAAAATTTCTATATATCCAATCAAACTCACCAAAAAAAAAAAAGTTTTATCCTGAGGTTAAGAAAATACTGAGATATGATAATGACTTCTTGTGCCTTTGTTGCACAATGTATTCTATGATTCTTATCCATGAAGACTACTGTATTCCATAGGAGGATTCAACACTTTTCCTGTGAGCCACTGACAACAGCAAGGGAACCAAGGGAAAAATGAGCTCTGCAGAGATGCAGAGCGCCCAGCAAGAGGGGAGCTTTTCCAAGTCTTCAGCAACAAGCATCTGGGGACATCATTATATTCTGTTGGACAAGCTAGACACAAGCATGAACTTTCTGAATAATACTAGCATTTATTTTGTTTACCTGTATACGCTGTATAAACCACGGTTAAACCAGAGCGAAGTGCACAGAAAATAAGTGAGTAAGGAAAGGGTTTTAAAGAAAGGAGTTTAAAAGGGTAAGAAGAAGTATAAAAATTAAGCTTAATACACAGAAAAATGTGGAAAATTAGCATGGATAGTTCAGAGAAAATGTGCATGTGGCAGGCATTTCAAAACAGGAGAAAGGTTATTTAAAGTACCCTGCCTGTACTTTAGTGTGCAGTAATGACAAGAAATAAAGGGCAGGTGCATTTCAACCACAGTACATATGATTAAAGGTTTCAATGATATATCCAGGTTAGTTAGGAATGCAAATATTTGCTGTGAGATGTAGTTACAGAACCAGCACTGGAGTGTTCAGAAGTGGTGTAAAGAAGATATTTAGACGATTAAAACAATTCCCACACCAGTCACATAGGAGATGAATCAGTGGGGGGAAAGGAGGAGAGTCTTTCAACTTACATCAGCTCTGGCTGCACAGATCAACACCACAAGAGAGTTCAACTGCTTTGTAGAATACAAATACTTGTATGTGAGATTTGCTAACAAAAGAAAAGAAGCAGCTGATAAAAACAAAAGCTGCTGACAGAGATTCCTATTCAAAACTCTGTGATATGGTTGGAAAATTTGCATTGCTTTAAAGGAAGTACTGGTCTTGGTCTGGGGTATTTCTGTAAGGGTGACAAATATTCAGCACTTAGTTTCAATAGAAGAGCTTTCAATAACAGGAAAACACTAAGAAAGTTACCTATTTTTTTTAGTTGTGTAACTCTTTCCATACTGCTTTTTCTGCTTTTCCCATGGTTTCCAAACAATGATGATAAAGGACCTGATAGTCATGTCTGTGCAGAGCACCTGGTTCTGAGTACCAGCGAATAGTAGAATAACCATCTGGCTGTGATGAATAATGAACTCTGTTGCTTCTTTCCTATCCTAAAAACAAGTCAGCATTTATACTATCCAGAATTATGTCACATTTACTTTACAGCTGATCTTATGGGCATTTTTCTCTGAATGTCACCACAGCAAGTCACATGGTTGAACTTTTTCACTGCATTTACACAAATACCCTTGTTTGAAACCTTAGCCTGATCAAGATCTCCTTCAGCTTAGTATAAATTAAATTTAGATACAGGACACAGTAACAGCACTATAGAAATAGAACCACATATCTCTGAAACCCAGAGGTCATTTATTGCAAATGTAACGAATACATTCATATGCACCAAGGGTAATAAATATTGCAAATTAGGTTGAATAATGACTATATTGTCTATTTCATTTCTACATGAGAGGCAGACATGGGACTTACTGTAAGTCAGTATTTATAATGCAATATATGGTATAAGTCTCATTGAAAGTTAGAATTGCAGAAATGTCACAAACATTAATTTACTGTTACTGCCTGAGGAACAAGGAAAAAAAAAATTGCAAACAATGTGTATGGAATTTAAAATTAATATCTTAATTATGAACCTACTTTATTTCAAGTTATGACCTTTTTTTATTCTCAGAAGATCTTGGGGCTTAAAAGGCTAAGGGAGAAAGGTCATGCAGTACAGCAGTACTAGAAAAATGCTACTTGTCATGTTTTTAACTAGATTGATTGTTTCAAATGTATTTTAGCTTACATGAACCTTCAAAATATTTCTATAAATAACAAACAGAATGTCAAGCATAGAATCACAATTTTTGGTGAAGAATGGGTGACACAAAGGAAAAAGAGGCAGGCATTGCCATAATAAGCATAAATAACTATAATCTAATATGAGCAATGGGCTGCTGACATGTATACAAGCATGTATACAGTGTATACAACTGTCTTGCCAAGATTTTTGGAGACATAAATGGAGCACATAAAAATTATAGGTCTGCTGTTCCATCCAGCTACTTATGTTAACCACATCTGTGACAGTCTGGTTGACTTTAGCTTCTTGTGGGAGCTATAGGAAGGTAAAGGAGCATGAACAAGCAACTGCTGTGGTTGGTAGAATAGTGAATAAAATTAATTCTTGAGATAAGAATATGAAGACACAATCTAATAAAAGATAGAGGAAGTCAGATGTTTACTAAAGAACTAGTGATCTTATTTATCACATCACGCACATCTGGGAGTCATTGGATTTCCTTCCAGTGTGAATTTTTGTAGGCTACTAAGTCCACAGCTACATACTATGATTTTTAGATTCCCAGCAAATTATGCAAGGATAGTGCATGGGAACTAAAGCTTCTTAACTGGCTGTTTCTTGATTTAGGAAACAGAAAGACATATTTTCTACTCACATGATTTTCCAAGCTGTTCTTTGGTATCTAGATTCTGAAGTTGATGTTAGTGTTCTCATTCTTAAATCCTTAATTATTATACCTGGCCCAATATACCTTTCAGAGGAAACAGGTTATGTGTCTAGGGAACACATTTCACCATATATACTATGTAAAAAGCCTTGCATATATCACGGAAACAGGAGTTATATTGGAACAGTTAGTAATAAGGAACCTGATAAAGACTTTCCTATTGATAACAGACCTTGCTATGTTAACATTATGGACAGAAGTCATCCTTAAGTCTGGCATGTAAGAAAAGACCTAGCAATCCACTACATTGTAATAGATGCCTGACAGTGTTCAGCACAGCTTAGAAAGACACAGCAGCAAATATTTCATTAGAGTCACCATTACTGTTCTTTTCACTATGGGCAGATTGGCTCACGACTGTTGCTCACCCCAGTGTAATACATCTCCAAGATTTTATTTTTTAAAAAATCACTAGCAATGAAAAAATGTAGCAAGTAGAAAATGTCATCAAATTGTAGTAATTTACACATATGCTCCAATTAGATCCCTTACAGAATAACAGAATCACCGAATGTCTTGTGTTGAAAGAGACCTTCAAGATCATCTAGTCCAACCTTCAATCCAACACTGCAAGCTCACCACTAAACCATGTCCCTGAGCACCAGGTTCACACACCATTTAAATGCCTCCAGAGATGGGGACTCCACCACTGCCCTGAGCTGACCATTGCAATGTTTGATAACCCTTCCAGTGAAGAAATGTTTCCTACTGTCCAGCCTAGACCTCCCCGGTGCAGCTTGCATCCATTCCCTCTGGTCCTGTCACACATCACCAGGGAGAAGAGGCTGTCCCTCTCCTCAGTCCAACCTCTTTTCAGATAGTTGTAGGCAGTTGTTGTACATGGATTAAAGAGTTAAAGGTGGAAGAATTTCCTCTTTAGAATGACAGTAACTGTTTTTTTTCAATCTCTACCCACCTGAAATCCACACTTTTAAATCAAAGGAGCATTTTAGCATGGTTTTAACACCCATACCTCTGGCTCCTTTTGCATGCTACAGCAGGAGAACCTGAGCATTGTTGCTTCATGACAGAATCGTTGTGGTCGGTCCAATTCTTTGGCACGTTGAAGGAGGATTACATTTCAGTGGGGACTTTGAATGTCTGGGGATTTTTTTAAATGTATATACATACACATATATGTATGTATATATATGTGTGTGTACAGATATATAAAAATATATAGAGAGAATGATATATCAGTCTCCCCATATATACCTTATATGTATACATACTTTATATATATACACATATACATTTTTATAACTTGGCATAATAGCCTTTACTTGCAGAAATCTGGGCCATATAGAGAAGTGAGCCAGCATTTATTAAAGACATTCTCTCAAGCAGCTCTGGTTATCAAGGCTTGTCAGAGTTTCAGTGGTTTCCCAACCGTAAAGGCATGTACAGTCAATCTTCCTGGAACCCAGCTTGTGAGAGTTAATGAAATTTGACAACTGATTGATGTCAGATGCAGCTTTGAATTTGGAAACCCAATTACCTCTTTCCCTTCCAAAGCAGAGGTCAATCCAGTCAACATGACTGTACTGCCATACTTTGCAATTCGATCTGAGAGGTTGCAGGAGATTCTGGTCTTCAGAAAAGACTAACACACAATGAGCAAAATCCCCAGATGAAGACAACATATATTGACTAACAACTGGTCCTGTGAGCCTGGTGGAAATATGAACATACCCTTTCTCCACATAGACAAAAGTTATTGCTATTAGTAAGCTGCTTGTGGTTGAAGGTACAACCACAGTACTCAGTTGAAATACCTTAGTTTCTTAACTTAACCTTTCCCTCACTGGTAAATCTTTTTGTCCAGAAGGTTCAGGGGAATTGCTTCATTTGGTGTGCTGACGATGATACAAATTTGACAGAACTGGGACATATTGCATGAACAGAAGAATCTAGCCAATAAGCTTTAACAACCAGCTTTCCAATAGCACATTAGCTCACTAGGCTCTGTTTGTCTAAAAATGGAACTACTACAACTTGCTGTGCAGATATCTTCAAGCTGAAACCTCCATGTTGCAATCAGACAGGCAGAAATGAAGTTATAGTGATTTCTGACCTTTCCCCATTCCTTAACTTGTTAGAGTGGAGTAAATGGACATCAAGCAGTCAGGTGGGTGTATGCCTGCTTGGCATCTGCCCTGGACTTAGATTTTAATAATTAAGGATTGTTTAAGGACACTATAACATTAGCATTTACAAAAGAACTTTTGTTGGAAAACGCAGAATTGTTGCCAAAGCCCTTGAAGGGAAATAAGAAAAAAGAGGAGATTGCCCAGGCTATGGCAGATAACAACCACAACCATTACAATTGTTATCCCAGGTTTTTACAGGATTCCTGAGGAAGTAAATCAGAGCACTGATCTGTGAAAAGAGAGATGGCTTTTTATTACACGCACTTTGAAGAACACTCTGGAAGAATGAAGTGACAGCAAAGCATCTCAGCAATCCAGTGTCAGGTCTGATTCTCCTCACTCACCCACTAGTATAAATCAGAAATAGCTCTGAGGAATGCCTGCAAGGTAATAAGGATGACATTTTTTTTTAGAGATCTTCCTGACTTAGTTAATTTCCATTTTTAAGAGGTTGAAACCTCATCAGCACTGAAAGAAAGGAGACTGCCCCTAAAAGCAAGTCACCTCTCTGGTCGTGCATCAAGTTGTTGGTCATGGGGACCAAAGCAGAAAGACTGAGGAAGACCAACCAGATCAATTCATGGCTTCATACCTGGTGCCACCAGCATGACTTTGGGTTTCTTGACCATAGGTCAATTTACATGAGGCCAGGCCTGCTGGTGGCAGATGGGGTGTGTCTCTCAAAGTGGGAGAAGATTTTTATCACAAGAATTGGCTGGGCTCATTAACCAAGTTTTAAACTAGATTCAAAGGGGGAAAGGGGAAATAAACAGGCTCGGTGGAAACAAGCCTGGAACATTTGTGGGGCAGTGTGTCAGCTCCACTCCTATTTCAGGGGACATAGGAGACAATGAGCCATGTGATGGGGAAGATGCAAGAGCTATCAATGAGCTTGGACTCACAGTAGAACCTGGTAATGATCAAGCAGATGCAAAGGAGGAGGGGGATAATGATACCATCAGGCCTTCATGTCACAAGATGATGGACAACACACCAGGGTTGGAGGGATGGGCGGTCTAGTAAGGAACTTCAGCCCGTTATCCTGCAGCATGCTGGGGGGACAGCAGCACAGCCAAAACCTCACAGAGATGATCTAGGGGCTCCTGTGATGATAGTAGCCAACAGGAAAACATCAGGGAAACACCTCAAAGGAATTAATGGATGTTTCTCTGGAAAGGGGACACAGCCAACTGCCCAGCTGAAGTGCCTCTACATGAACACACGCAGCATGGGCAATATACAGGAAGAGCTGGAAGCTACTGTACTGCTGGAAGGCTATGATGTAGTGGTCATTACTGAAAATAGACAGCCATGGGAATGCAATACTGGATCTACTGAGCACCAATGCAGGTGAGTTTGTCAAGGACCTCAATGGATTGGAGGCAGCCTGGGCAGCAGTGACCATGCACTGGTGGAATTTGCATTACTGATGGTCACAAATCAGTCAAGGAGTATAATCAGGAACTTCCAGCTCTTCAAGGAGTTAATTAACAGGACACCCTGGGAAATGGTCCTCAGGGACAGGAGAGCAGAACAAAGCTGGAAGATCTTTTAAAAGCACTTTTCATAGAATACAAGAGTGCTCGATCCCTTAGTGTAAGAAATCAAGCAAGAAAGGGAAGAGACCAGCATGGCTGAGTCACGACCTGCTGGTCAAGTTAAAAAGTAAGAAAGAGCTACACGGACAGTGTAAACAGGGACGAGTATCCTGGGAAGAGTACAGAGATGCTGCCCGATTGTGTAGGCATGAGTTCAGGAAGGCCAAGGCATGGTTGGAGCTGAACTTGTCAAGGGACGCAAAAAATAACAAGAAGGGCTTCTACAGGTACATCAATGAAAAAAGGAAGGTGAAAGAAAACATACCCCCCTGAAGAACAAGAACAGGGAGCTAGTAGCAACAGATGAAGAGAAGGCTGAGGTTCTCAATGATTTTTTTCCTCAGTCTTCACTAGCAGCCTCTCTCCCAACACCTCCCAAGTGAAAAAACTACAAGGCAGGAATCAAGGTGGTGAAGCCACTCCCGTTGTACGTGAAAATCAGGTTTGTGACCTCCTGAGGAACCTGAACATACATAAGTCTATGGGACCTGATGAGCTGAATCCCAGAATTCTGAGTGAACTGGCAGATGTAGTCGCCAAGCCACTCTCAATAATATTTGAAAAGTCATGGCAGTCAGGTGAAGTCAGGGCAAAAAGCAGTTTTAAGAACTCAGAATCTTCTCTATGCACTCTATGTTGGAACTTTCAACACATCCCAAAATGTCACTTCTTCATTTAAATCACTACCTTGAGAGTTTACAAACCAGCAGATACAAATTTAGTCCTTTTTAAGTGCAGTGTAGAATTTTTAATACACTACTTCACGTTAGACTATGTAAAGGCTTAACTAGATGGCACAGAATTACATTACTCCAAGCCTTCTTTGTGCTCTGCACATATTACTGGTATAATTTTCTGCCAGAGATATTAATCATTTTGAGAAATATGTCTCTTGGAAAGCACCAGTTACAGCAGACTCAATTGCATTTTCCAAGAGTAAATGAAGGATTAGGTTTTTCCCTGTTTACACTGCATAATTTGCGTGTCAGTTGAGATTATCCTCATGATTTTAAAGTTACTCAGCTCATCTCAAGGAAGATATTTTGCTGAAGCTGATGTAAAAGTTTTACTTTTGTACACTGTACAGCATTTGACAACAGTAAACACTAACTTTAAAAGCCCATCCCATACAACTGCAGTAAGCTTTCTGCTTGGTTGTTTAGCATGACTTAGTCTTATAAAAGAATAATCTTGCATGGGATGGATTTTCATAATAAGTAAACATTCCTAGAAATAAGTTTTAATACTGTTGCAGAAGTTAACTTTGCTGTAAATTGGCACCACACCATACAGATCAGTCCACATTTTCTTGCTTTATTTGCACCAGCTAGGGATATATTACACTACAATAATAGGTGGCTGTGAAAATGGTCTCAATGGGGTTTCTTTACCCTTTGTTAAATTCTTCTCTGCTGAAAAAAATAAAATAAATAAAAAAGTAACTTTGTAATTTTTCTTTTTTCTCCCCCAGCCTGCTCAGACAAAGGCTTAGAAGCACGATCAGAGCTTTAACACAAAATCTAAAGGACTATTGTATCTATAGCTGGGTGGAAGTTTTACAGTGAAGTGTTTTCTGAGTAGCAAATGTCAGTTCATAAACAGAACTGACTGTTCACCGCAGCAGTTTGCCAGATTCAGTGAAGTTTCATTTAGGGTAAAAAATAATTCTTGTAGGGCTTCACTGAGGAAGAACCTGCAGACAAAGCTGTGCTGCTGTGAGGTGAGAAAGATGGATATAAAAGGAGGAAAGGAAAAACTCAAATAACTCAGAGGAAAAGAAAAACAAACAAACAAACAAACAAACCAACCAAAACCCCAAACCACAAGCAAACCAAACAACCAGCCAAAGCACAAACATGTAAATTTGCCTTTTGGAAAGCAAAAAAGAGAGGAGCATTGCTAAAAGCCTGCAAGAAATGAGCAAGGTGTCTCTGTGGGAAGTGTAAGCATCAGGACACACTGGGATAGAGCTGTGCTCTTCCTCTGAGCCCCATTTCTGAATGTGAAATGACCAGGACACAGGGACAGGGCTCATATGGCCATAGAGAAGCTTTGTTACATCTGAAAGCTGCAGGCTTTTGGCAGGAGAGTGCCAGGATATCATGTTCTGCTTTACTACTGTACCTGCCACAGCCACTGAGGTGGCCATGGCCAATCACATCCCCCCATAGCTTCCTGAGTGGCTCACGTGAGACCAAGGGAGAATATCTTCACTATTTGTATGGAAAATTAAACAAATTATGCTATTTTCCTGGCTTATCATGTTGTGATTCTTTCTGCCTGTGTACTCAAAGGAAAAAAAAATCAAAACCATAATAAAGTATATGGGGAGATTGATCATGGGAGATCTGTTTTCTCTAATGCAATCTATTTTACTTTGAGCAATCTTGTTTATATATCACCCAGTAATGCAATTACACCCATTTCCTTATGAACACACCCCTAATAACATTATTTTGGTGTCTTTGTAGCTGAGGCTCAGGACGAAAAAGAATTTCAGCACAATTAGATTTAATAGGATTTGGAGCACTGAAACACAACAAAAAAGCAAATACAGGGTAAATGATGCAGTGGGCCAGATCTGGATGGGCTACTTTGCATTGATTCCAAAATTTGTACAAGGAGCTGCTGACTATCGCTGAACATTAGTGCCACAGACCATGTTTGGCCTTGAAGAAGAGAAGAATTATTCAGCCTAATTTAGGAGGCATTTTTCTTAATCATTCTATTTTTCCATCAGCCACATCAAGGAGTAAATTTTGCTTCTCAGCCTACCCACTCTAATAACAAGTAAGAGGCCTGGAAATTAGAAACAGTCCTAATTATACTGAAAAAGTATCCTATGAAAAAGTACAGTTCTGTAGGGCTTGTTTTTTTTTTACCTTAGATTAAAATTATTATTATTTTAAAATATCCAGTTACTCTCTAACCATAATTATAAAAGCTCATAGTATTTCTTTTTATTACCTTTTTCTAGTAGTTTTCCAGGAATATGGAAACCCATTGCTATCAGCTGTTGAATGTTGAAATCTTTATAGACTTCTTGATTAATGTGCTGGTTCACTATAAACCCTGGGAGATTCTAGACTTAATCATAAATTGCTTATTTATAGAGAAAGTATTTAGAAATCCTGAGGGGGTTTTTTTAAAGAATACCACGAGTGTTTTTGAAGTCTACATTACTTCCTGTAACAGATGCAGGATAATCCCACACTTACAGGCTTCTAATATATTTCAAGATATTTTGGAAGTCATTTGGTGTTTTGAGTCCACTTCATAAAGAATTTGCATATCTTTTAAGTATCTGAGTTTCTTCTGGCCTAAACACAAAAGAATCTCTAGAGGCACAAATCTCAGAAAGTGTGTAATGAATAATTGGAAAGCACTTTGCATACTAATACAATCCTATTCTTACATTTTGTCTTATGAGAAGGCAACTATTTATTGCAACCAATTTTGGCACATGTTGGTAATTGCAGTGAATAGATGCATTGTCAGTGCTGCACAAAAGAAGGCTTATCGAGTCATGTTTTTTTCCTGAATTGCTAATGTAATGCAAAACCTGGAAAGCTTTCAGAAAACTGTCCAAGAACCACAATATACCTAAGTGGAAATCAGTTTTCCCTTTTCCGCCCTATTGTTTCAGTTCTATAATTACATCCTTAACACTGTAATACTAATTTAGGAGAACAGAAAAGAAATTATAGGACAATCTATTACTTATGAAAAAAGTTGCCTGGAGAAAATAAGAAATAAACAACCTGGAAAGCAATGCTCTGAACATATGAGCATCTTTAATAATAATGTACATGTATTTTGGTAACTGCCTTATTTTTTAACTGCTTTCACTCTGAAGCTCCTGGTGTTAGTAGGAAGTTCCTGAGTAAACACAATGTAAACTATATATAGGGAAAAAACTATCCATATTCTTTGCACATCACTGAGATAAAGAGACTAAAAGATCAGCTGAAACTCTCCATTAAAATAACATTTCTAGGAAACATTTTTCACTAAGCAGGAACACCACTGAAAATTTACAATCTCAACATTTCCATATAAATGAAAACAAAATATCACCTGCTCTGTTCTCAAGAATCTGTTGCTAGTCATAAATACATGTTTTGAGAAAAATGCTTAATAAAGTAAAAGCACAATGAACCTTCCTAAAACATCTTAAAAAAAACAGCTCTATAAAAGATGAAAAACTACACTGAAAATTCAAAGGAAAAATAGGAAAACACTGAACATGAGGTGGAAAGGATTTTTAGAGGTGTAAGGTGATAGCCTTTAAGAGAGGCTGTGCTACACCTAAACTACTAAAGATGGGTGTTTTTCTAACTTGACATCTCCACTGATGGAGAGCCCAGAGTTGTTTTTTTTTACTGCTCAGTATTACAAATGTCTTTTAAAGCCTAATCTAAATCTCACTTGCTGAAAATTAATCCCATTATTTCTTATACTGTTCTAAGTGGACATGGAGCATAATATATTATGCTCCCTTTGCAATAACTCTAGAATGGCTCTAATTATACCACATATGCTTTTCGATGGTTAATTTTAAATAAATCAGGTAATTGGAAGGTTAACTACTGACTGAAAATTATCACAGTTTAACTAAAATATAGATAATGGGTCCCACTCCTAAAAATTATACATATAAAATATGAAACCATGTTAAGAAATTCTTTAGTTCAATGAATTATTAAGGAGGTTAAACACAGTGAATTTACTTTGCAATTGCACTATTATTCCCATATATTTACAGTTGGGTGATTCAAAATTAGTGGAACACAAGGCAACAACAGATTCAAAATAAAATAAACATGGTAATGAAAAAGGCTGTAATAACAATTCCTGAATTTATAACTACTCCATGAAAATGGAAGTGATGCTTAGTTTGCATATGTAGATGGTTATTACAATTTTGAGTAAGAAAGCGACTTAAGCACACTGATTAAAATGAGGCTAGTACTTAATGACTTCCCTGGGCTGTGCATTTCTGTAAAACTGACTTTCCCCTATTTCTGAGTATAAAGCAGTAACAGATTCATGAAGCCTGAGTATTGAGGGTTTTTGGGGACTGAAATGTAAGGAAATACCTGCCTCTGAATCACCACCTAGCTTTAACCTGAAGCCTCACCACTTGGTAGTTTAGCCTCCAGATTAACAACAGACCTCCAGATTAGGCTCAAACCTCCCTCTGTAGCTATAGAGCCGCACCTAGGGCCACACACTCCTGTGGACATGCCTTCACCCTCCCCACACACACAGGATTGGCATCATCTCCAGGGTGCACAAAGGTACATGTGCTCCTCCTGAAATGCCCAGCTGGAAAACCCCCAGGCTGATGCTCATCCACCACACTGGCACCTCCAGGACAGCCACCAGCTCAGGTGTGTTTCAGAAGCCCAGGGGTCAGGAAAGTCTCCACACATTGCTAAATCAGTAGTACCACCATGGACTGGGAAGTTTCTTTCAGTGGGCTTGTGCTATGGGACCTGTTTGGTGAGGTACAGATTCTCATCTATTGGATGCTTGCTCAGCCATATATTTCATGTATGACTATACCACAAAATCCTAGTAATTTATTTGAAACAGTGCATACATCTGTGGCTACTACATGGACATTTAGCCAGCTTGTTTAGCAATCAGGTATCTCTGTCTTTCCTGCTGTCCGTAGGAGAGGAGTTATTCCTACCAGTGGCTGTGCTGTGCACTTAGTCTCGGTGCAGGAGAAATTGCTGTAGGACTGAAACCCTGCAAAGGACCAAGTCTTGCCTTTTCTCCTTTGGCCCCTCTGTTTCCCACAGATTCCGGGGGAGAAAAAAAAAACAAAACAACAACAAAAAATTATTTGGAGCTCCAGGAAAAGCAACTTTTAAAATCTGCTCTGGAAAGTGCTGTGCATGATACCAATCTAAATCAGGTTACAAAAGCCAAACTATCCAAAATATATTTTGTCTTTTGAAAAAGCCATTCATTTATTATTCTCCTGTTAGCTTATTGGGGAAATAAATTGCATTGATTTTTGCAATTAACTTGGATTTTTTAAGTAGCATGAACTAAAATGCCTGCTGTCCAAGGGTGATTTTTCCATCAGAGCATCAAAAATAGAAAGGGATGATGGAGATAAAATTTGCTTAAATTCTTCACTACTTGAAAGCAAGAACTATCATGGCTTTTTAGTCTGATAAAAGAGAAAGTTGTAATGAGGAATTAAAGAATCTGGGCTAGACTCTAGTGAAGAGGTCTTAGTCCCACAGATTTACAATATGCATTTTGTGCTATTCTGTCAAAATCATGAACACATCAAAGAAAAGTTATTTAGAATGCTATTCTCATGATAAAGGTCTGTAATAGACCTTAAGCAGTACTGTCTATAAATGCATTATCCTTATCTATCTCTATTGTTATAGAACAATAGGAAAATACTCAGAGAGGATTTTTAGTATGAGATGTTATTTTAGGTGATTAAGAGATATATATGCACATGTATGTATGCACACATACCTATAGCCAAGTAAAGATTGTTTCAAAATGGGTTAAGACAACAGTATTTTCCAAGCAGAGACTGTAATGGAATATGAGAAAGATCCAAGAACGTGAGAAGAAATGTATACCAGAAATTGTATATGTATATGTATATGTATATGTATATGTATATGTATTGCTGAGGAGGAAGAGAGAAAGAAGGAAACAAGCAACAACAATAAAACAACAAAAACAAAACCACAAACAACAAAACAAACAAACAAACAAACAAACCCCAAAATTAAACAAAAAATAAAACCACACACACACACAAAAAAAACCAAAACAAAATAAAAAAGTGGAGGAATAGTTTTCAGCTAAAGGCTTAATCTTTTTTTGATGTTAAAATGCATTGATTGCAACAGTTTAGGATAATGGGCATTGAAGGATTTGAATCAACAAAACTCAAATGGGATGACTGCATTTTCTTACATCTCTAAACTGCAAGGCAAATAATTACACAAGCAAAATGCCTGGCTTCATCCTATGCCCTCAAGAACTGAAGCTCACCATTGATTTGCTGCCCAGACTGCATTCCTTTTTGTCCTGTTGACCCATCTTCTACATTTATCACTATATGCTTTATGTAAAAAGTCAATATTTTGCCTAAGGGTTTGCACAGACAAAGAGACATAATAAAGATTGACAGTCTAATGTATGAAGTACTTTCTGTAGGAACACCAGGTGACAGATTAGCTTGCCCTTCTTGCATACAGGAAAAATATTTATTCTACTTAGGTCTTGTGCAACATCTTTTATACCAACTTCATTTGTGTTATGTCTGCTGACATGGGAGAGAATCTGACTTTACTGGAAAACCAAATTGTCTCCCAGACCCAAGACACAAAATGAATATTGCTTCTGACCTCCCTGGCCATATATTGGACTCAGAGGTTGCTGCGTTGCAGTATAATGGAAGGTGACTCTTTCTAAAGTTAGATGGTATTGGGCTGGCTGACAACAGCTTTTCCATATCTGTTGTTACAATAGGGCTATATTGGGCAGATGAAAAATTACTGATCGCCTCATGGTCATGGTAAAAAACCCAAATCCTTAAGATCTTAGGCAGCTATGGAAGATAACTATGTTTTCTACATTCAAAAAATAAGAGGAAACTGAGAGTGGAAGCTGGAAATTTCTGCATTCCCTTATACTTGTCTCCCTCCTCTCTTTAGACCCATCTGCAGCCTAGTCACTGCTACAGTTTGCCTACTTGCTGTCTTTCTACAGGCAGAACACAGGTTAGGTTCTTTAGGGATATTTGGAAGTAGTACCCTCTCTTTCATTTCAAGATCTGTACTCAGCTACTCTGATGCCTATTACTGATACCTAACGATAGGTCTTTCACACTTGGCCAGTTTTGTTTTTTTTTCTTTACACAGCCTCGGGGAGTTTGGTTTTGGTTTGCATTTGCTTTCACTGGAAGAAAACCTGTCTCAGGGCCTTCATGTCTACCACAAGAAGAGACTGTAAAGGCTTGCTTCTGCCCAGGGAGTAATGGGAGGGCAGAACTTCTCACAAATAAACATATCTAAGGAATTCAAGGCCTGATGGGACTATAAAATCACCAAAGATTACCTTCTCTATGAGACTAACTGCTACATACCAGCTGTGCATTGGGTGGAATAACTTGTTTTTTGTTGAAATATAACCCATTATTGGTTAATGTACATCTTCCTGGGAGTTACCCAGTTATCTGAAGGATTATGGAGGGCTTTGGTATCCACCATCACCTGTAATAACTTTTTCTGATGGTTAATTCCCTCCACACACATAAAATTATTTGCTTCTTCTCTCCCTCCTTCTCTGCAAACACCCCCAAAACCACCCCTTATGGGCTAAAATCTTTACCTAATGTCTAATTTATGTTTCTCATGAACCAATGTTTCTCATTGTTACCAACTTAAAGGTCATCAGTACAACCAATTCAATTCTTTTTTCTCTTGCTGCCAGACATTGCAAATAATGGCTTTGTGGCTCTTCCATGTCATCTCTTCATTCTTCAGCAGCATTTAAAATATGTGTATGCGGAAGTGCGTGTAGTATATACTAAAAATTGAACCACTTCAAACAGAAAGGACCAGGCCATCTGTGAGATGTTGATTCACTGAAGTCTCCAGTCTGTCTTTAAAATTGAGTACTCATCTTCCCCCATGTAAAGCCAGAAGGGCCCTACAGGAATGGAGGACAGCTTGGAGACACACTCTTACATGGCCTGGCACTGCACAGACATAAACAAGTATTACTTATATCTCCATACAGTTCTGGAAATCAAGGCACAAAAAATGGAAATTCTATTTTCTTTCTTTCTTTCTTTCTTTCTTAATTAGTACAATTTAGTTTATGGTTAAGATGTCCAAGATACAAAAACCTGGAATTTTTCTTCCTATTGTTCCAAAGAAGTTGCTTTGTCAGACCTTCCCTGTGCATGCCCAGCAAGAATGACCCTGACATAAAACACAGCTCTGACCACAACATGCAGAAAATCCACTGCTTATGAAGAAGGTCAATGTTTTAAGCACTCAACCAGAACATGGGAGACTGAGTTTCATCATTCGTAAGAAACATAAGGCCAGGAGAAAGACAACAGCTTTCTCTCATCCTGAACATTTCTTAATGGCTGTTCACCCCGATGACTTTCGTTCCCATGCTGAAGAGTTTAGTTCCTCTCATGCACTATCCAGAGTGTACCGCTGATTAAAACTGGCTTCTGCATTCAGCTCAGAGATAGCTACCTAAAAAATGGATGTTGAAACAGTCACTGCATTGGCAAATATATCTGTTGGCAACATAGACCTAAATGCAATGACAGCAAGTCATTTGTCATTTAGCAGAAAACAAACTTTAAATTCTGATATATATCAATTTTTTCTGCACATAAAATCCATCATTTTAATCAATCAATATTGACTGGCTCACTAAATAGTAAAATAGCAGAGGAAAACATCTTCTAAAACTAAAAAGTGTGTTGGGACAAGCACAACCTCTTTTCTAGATCATTTCTGAGATAGAGCAAGGTTAGGACTGTCACTAACACAGTCTATAAAGTATTTGTTTTCATTTGATACATCAACACACATATTTAAAGACAGAGATGAGTATCTGCACACCACACTGAATGAAGGACTTAAAAATCTGTCATTGAACATCTGATTACAAAACTGACATGAGCAGTTGTTTCTTAGTTGTTGGACTTGATTATATCAGGATGGTTTTTTTCCCAGAATTACTTGACTCATCACTACCCGCATATTGACAATGTCTTACACAGCTCAGAACCCAATCTAAGTCAGTCATCGTTAGTGCACCCACCCAGCACCAACTGTCTTTACTTTGGGTTTAAGCATCAGGCAGAAAGCAGACTGGCCTTTCTGCGTTTTGAAGGGATTGTACTGTCAATTCCCCTCAGATTACTTCCTCTACCCAAACTTCATTTTTACTGCATCAAAAGTTCTTTCAATTACAGGTTTAGATTATGTGCTGCATTTTAATGATAATCTTCTGGAGTTTCAGGGCTAGGCACAAGAGGCTTTCCTGACTTCAATTGTACCATGAGGGACTGAAGTGCTGTCAGCTAAAAGGGAAAAAAAATATTATTTCAATTTTATTGAAATTGCTCCTAAAGGGATATTCTGCACTCAGAATAACTGAATTGATCTACAAAGAGGTGCTCTGCATTCGTGGTGGTATTACCAAAAGAAGGACTCAGCCCATGAGCTGTACTAGGAGATATTTTAATTCCAGAAATACCATAAGGAGCAAGGGAGCCAATAGTTCTGCTTTAATGGTATTTTGTCTTCAGACACACAAATGAGATTTTTTGATTTCAGTCTGCTTACATCTTTACATGCCTGAACAGGTGAAAGTGTCTCTATTTCCCATATCTTCAATTGCTTCCAGAAAGGAAGGGGCAGGGAATAATGTAAAAGATACCCCAAGATCATAGCCCAAGATAGGTAAGGAGAGGTAATGGTGAGGAGAAAGCAACTGGTTATTTTTTGAAAAAAAGCCCTTTTGTTCCCACAGAAAGAGTCACAACTCTCAAAATTAAAAAAAAAAATAAATATAAAAATTCAGCCTTCTTGCATCTTTCTTAAATGTAGGCTAAAGTATCAAGCCTACCATCATGTCTTAAGTCAATAATTCAGATGAATCAGTCTTTTTAAATTTAAGATTAAGCACTATGAGAAGAGTTTAAATTATCATTTGCTCTCTTGACTAACAATTCAGAGGCTTTTCTCCATATAGTCAGTCAAATGAAGGCTTTGGCTCAGAAACAGTTAATTTTATGATCCAGCTTTTGAACGCTTTTATGTTGAGATGTCATTTTGAATTTTAGAAGTCAGGCTGATGTAGAAGTCATGACAGTACTTTTATTCATAATTAATTGCACCTCACTTCACAAGCAGTCCCCTGAGAACCATGAGGTCCTCCTGATTCATAAAGTGAATGTAACCACTTCTTCATTTTCCTAAATCCCTACCACATCCTGTTGTCATTCATAAATCCATGATTAATTATTTGGGATTACAACTGGGTTTATTCATGGACAAAATGTCTTTTGCTGTCTTAACTTCATGCTCCACAATATTAGGCAACCTATCACATCCCTTGTCACATGGGGTGTTTCCCAATCCCTATATCAACCGGCTATAAATTCAGATAAGTATATATGCCTTCCTATAGTTATCAAATTCAGTCACTCTCTTGGCATCTGAACAAGAAAATAATACAACCTGGAAAGAAAAATTCTAAATTATTATCCCTCATGTTTTAAGATAATTGAAATTACTTTTTTGATGGTATGGGATTTTTTGGGGGGTTTTCTTTAATGAAATTGTCCTCCCAGCTTTCTTCAGAATGGAGACCTTTGGGGTCCTGGCCCTGAGGCAGTCCCTGTGCCCAGGAGGTTGTGGCATAATGGTCTAACTTGCCCTGAGGCAGGAATACAGCTCATTTAGTGTGCTTCTGGAGAATAGTTGAGATGTTCATGGTGGTGAGATTCTTGTGCTATCTCTGGGTCTGGAGATCCACTAAGTGGGCACACCAAAGAGCTGAAGGATTCACCTCCCTTGTTCATCCACCGAGTGGGATGAGACAGATCATCAAGTCAAACCATTAACCCAGCACTGCCAAGTCCATCACTAAACTATGTTAACTGTCACATCTATGTGTCTTTTACATACCTCCAGGGATGGTGACTCTACCACTTCCCTGGGCAGCCTGTTCCAGGGCTTGACAACCCTTTCAGTGAATAATTTTTTCCTAATATCCAACGTAAACCTTCCCTGGCACAACTTGAAGCTATTTCCTCTCATCCTATCACTTGTTACTTGTGTGAAGAGACCAATACCCACCTTGCTATGACCTCCTTTCACATAGCTGTAGAAAGTGATATGGTCTCCCCTGAGTCTCCTTTTCTCCAGACTAAACTCCAGTTCCCTCAGTCATTCCTCTGGCTGTAGAACAGAATTTCTGTCTAACTGTCTAATTTTCTCTCTAACTCTGTCTGTAGAACAGAATTTCTGTCTTGGAGAAGTCTATTTCCCCATGCCTGCCGTTTCCTTGTCAATCACTGCCAAGTCTTTTTCCTGTTAACATATTAAAAAAAAAAGAAGGAAATATATATTAAAAAAAAGAAAAAACAAAGAAAAAACAAAGGAAAAGACTACACATAATAAAGATTTCTCTGCAGAGGCAAAAGAAGCAAATGTCTGTAAAACAGTGCAGGTAAATAAAGATAAACAGTGGCTTGAGACCTCTCCCGATGGATGATTCATCATCTAGCTGCTTCTCTGATGCTACCAACTTTTATCCAGGCCTGGGCATGACACTGCCTGCCACAAAGGAATGAACAACCTGTTGCTGTACTTAAGAACTCTATCTAAGCCACATTATTATCTTCTATTACTATATTAAATTGGCAGAAAATCATTCCTTTCCAATATAATTATACACCAGCACCAACATCTTATTTTTGCCTATGTAAAATTCTAGTGCTTCCTAATCTTTTAACTGTACCCGCCCTAGGATTTTTTCTTATTATTCATTGATAACACCTCACCTAAAAAATATGATATCAGGTCTTTAGCAAAGGGACCATGAGAAAGAATGAGGATAGTATCAAGCACAGGGAATACAATCTAAATTAACAATCTCAGTTAAGACACTGATAAATCAAGGGTAAACTGCAGATGACAAAACCAAAAAGTACCCTACAAAATTTTGTTCCAATATATTACACCAGCTACAAACACAGGTTTTAGTGTCTTTCTTGAGTAGCATAAGATTATGTGCAAGGACATTGCAAACAATTTGTGCCATTTTGATCAGACTGGATAGCTAAAATGGGATTTTCATGAATGCAAGTTTGGGATTGGGCACCTGCTTCCCTTTTTATATCAATGATACATAAGGTTGGTACTCCTGGGCCAGATCAGAAAGCTGTACAGTTAGGTATCCTATTGCTGAGAATTGCTGGTTCATGCAAATTCTTTTAGTACATATAAAAAAAAAAAAAAAAGTTTATCACCTATCTAATGATGTTTGAGATTCACTTTAATCTTAAGTATTGTTATGAAAAATTCAAACAACTATTATTGCCATGTAACTGCAGTAATGAGGAAACTGAGAGACAGAAAAACAGTATAAACTCTAAGAACAAGCTATCATAGTCCACCATAATGTTAATGACAGTCTATAGATGCAGAGGTGGTATTGCATGGAGGAGGATGAACAGATTGGGAACCATGCAAGCACAGCATAATGGGTACATAGCATGGACTGAACACATGCTGCTGCTAATGACTGAAACCATATGGAAAAAAGAATTACCCAGCCAAAAAGAATGGTAAAAGATGCAAACCAGTAACAATATATACAAAATAATATATAACAAACCATTTAAATCTACATGAAGTGAAATTCTATCTTGAACTCTCCATTCAACCACAGCCAGGCACACTGCACTGAGGGGTCATTAGGACATTTGCCATATTTCAAACGCATATGCGTTACATACATATGCATAGTATATTGGCCATGTAACACAGTATTCAGAACTAAAACCTCCATATTTGTTTGGGTAAGAGTCTGAACCTAGTTTCTTATGGAAAAGATTGTCCTTGTAGCAGCAGAGAGACCCTGAAGGGGCTGGGGAACATGAATCAGGGTCTCTCACTGGCTTCAGCCCCTGGCCACGTCTCATCCTGCAGTAGCCCCAGGGTGAGCATGAGGCTTTCTGCAGCACAAAGATGTCTGAGCAAGAGCCACTCCTATCTAATGACCAGCTGCTAACCTCAAAATTGATTGATAACTAGGTCAGTACCAGGACAGGCCATGTGGATAGGTGATGAGCATACTGAAAGATCTCTGCAAGATGAATAGCAATAGCAACTGCAAGCTAAAAATTAAGTTGTTTGATATGAAGATCCCAGTTACTGAACAATTTCCCTACCCAGCAGGATAGGGACAAGCCAGAGCAGCAGTGCTTTACATCTTTCCCATTAACTGTAACCTATGTGTAAATAGCAGCACAATGCTTCAAAGTTTTCCAACCTATTTAGTAAAGATAAAGCTGCTAAGTTATTTCAGCTGTGTAACAAAGTACGGTTGTTAATGATGTGTAATGCACACAGTGCTTTGCTCCCAATACTCAATAGAACATTGTCATCACAAAATGGACTTTGGTCTCTGATGCTACCTTTGAATTAGGACAAATCTGCAGTTCTCCCCAAATCTATTCCCTACCCAGGTGAGGTTTAGCCCAGGAACTGGATTAGAAAGTCATCCTTGGGCCCCAAGCCTGGTCTTTAATTTTTACATAAATGCACACCCTATATATACCCTTTCATATACTGGTCAAAGGCTGGTTTTAAACTACAAGTTCTCCTTGCTCATATTGGCTGTCCCAGAACCTCAACTTCAATGGCCACAAGTTTCTTCTCATTTTGAGTTTGTACAGAGAGAAACATCTTATTTTCCAGTTGAAAGCATCCCTTGACTTTTGCATAATGAATTTGAACTTTCCCCTTCGTTCAAAAAAAAAATAAATTTCATATTTGACTGGTTTATCACCTTATTGGCTGTATCTCTGTAGCACATGGCAACAAATGCAGAGTTGGGTTTTTTCTGTCCAATCACTGAACCCAGAAGTATACAAGTTATTTCCAACCAAAAGTCCCGTTTTCACTTTCCCCACGGTGTATGTCTGATCTCTCTATCAGCCCCACAGAAACTGCAGCAATGCCCCACAGGAGCACCTCTGTGGTGCTTTAAACTAGATCACAGACAACCTCTGAACACAGTAAAATACAACGACATTTCCTGAATGGTGGGAAAAGTTCTCTCAGTTGATGGAAAGATGAATGGGCTAGAGTAGACATTGAACATTTAGTAAATAAAAACTCAGTCTGGTAGAACAGCTCTTGTCTCTTCAGCTCACAGAAATGATGTATGCGGGTGGTGGCAATGCGCTGGCCTGCCTGGGGTGGTGTGGAACCTGGCTCCATACCTTGTCTCAGCCACTCTCCTCCTCAGACATGCAACAGAAAATGGAGTGCACAACACAGAGATCACCTGAGGTGTTTCCCAGACCACACAGGCCTGAGAGACTTGCCAAGGAAATCCTCTCTTTCCTACAGTACAGATAAGCCAACCCTGTTGCAGGGAAAAAATAATCCAGGTCATTATAGCTTTGAGATAAGCAGGAGAAATCGCTTTAGGAACCAAATCCTGTTTCAGTCATCTTTCAGCCCAGCTTGACTGCTCCTCACAGCACTCCCAGCCTGACTAGCAGATCTAATTGAAGTTTGAAAAGGCATCAGACTTTGTGTAACAACACCTGGGTTTTGTGGTACTTCAACAAATATTTTGTAGCTGCTCCAAGACTTTGTACAACATAACTTTTCAACACTGTAATGATTTGAAACTTGCATAATAAGCTTGCTAAGGAATAAAACTTTTACTAGTTTAGAGACAGGAGATTCAGTCCTAAGCAGGTGTGGATAGGATCAGGTTCAGCAACGAATATTCACATTCTTCAAAATTTACCCAAAGGATGACATACTATTACTTTCAAATATAGACGGAATACATAATTTCACTACAAATTAAAGCATTTCCTCAAATAGTTTACTTTCAACAATTTTATAAAGCGCACAAGGTGGGATCTCAAGCTTTTGCTGGTCAAATATGATGAAATTATATTGCATTACTCTATTATCTCTCTCACCAGATTTCTTATAATCTGTCTATAATTTTCACAACAATACGATTTATTTTGCCTTTAAACTTGTTTCTTCCAAACAAATCTTTTTGGGCTTCTAAATAATCTTTCTTCTGAATTTGAAAAAATAGTCTTTAGGTCACACTTCCCAATGTTTATAAAGCTGCTTTTTGGCCACTTGTTTTTAAGTTACCACCTCTGTCTTCATTTGGCTTGACTGGGTTTCCTGTTAAGGCCGTCAGTTCTAATGAGCATCCTTCCATCTCATTTTGTTGGATATCAGCACATTCAAATGGAGCTCTTTGTATGTTAGCTCCTGTCTGTTTTGTTTGGCATCACATCTTGAGCATTTTTTTACCTGCCACTAGCTCTGTTACTCAGCATTTTGTATGATCTGATCTCAAAGACACATGTATATGTGGCTGTCCCCAAGCAGGATAATTTTCAGGGTCAATCCCTAATTTAGAAAGGAGCAAGAAGAAGATAAAAGTAGCTGCAAGAAAATAAGCCTTCCAAAGCTTCAGCCCTTTTCCTTTACTAGTTTATGAGGTACCGCTCTTTTGTTGTGAGGAGATGCAAGAAATGTTTCTGCATCTATCACAGCTTTGTAAGTGACAGCCCAAGACCGAGGTGCTGGAGTCACAGCTTCCTCTTGGCTGCAAGAAACTTCTCAAACAGCTCTATTCACATGTACCAATGGATGGTTTCTCTCCCACATCTGCATCTTCCTCTTCTGAAATGCAAATATTTTGTTCAGTGGAGCTTGAAGAGTAGTATTTCACTGCAACAGACACATCTGTTTTCAAAATACTAATTCAATATTCCCCATTAATTCTTTAAAGGCAGAAGCCCTCCAGCAGGGATTGGCTATAAAATGTAGCTAAGGTATTCTGTTTGTGAGCCATAACAGCATAAGCCATCCGTCATTGAATTTTACGAGTGCTGATGCAGGTCTTGAGTCCTTCCATGTGTTATGATTAGAACTATTTCAAGTTTCTTATCCCAAAACAAGCAATTGGGGAAAGCAGCTACTTTTATTTTCTTTAAACTTGGGAATAAGAACAAAATTTCTGTTTTTTTTCTTAAATACTTACATTTTTGTCTGCAAGATCATTATTATACTGTGTAAAATTTGTGACTCTTCCTAGCTATCCCTTAATGTTTTCTGAACCCAGCCTATATGTGCATTAGACACTTGGGATTCATAACTGGTGTTAATCTGCAGCCATTAAAAATGCAAGGTCATTTTGAAAATGGAAAAAATCAGGCAAGCATCTTTCCAGTCTGTACCGAGTTCTTTTCACTCCTCATTAAATTTCAATTGGTGAAATCCATTGGCCTTCCTTAATCTTTTATCAGGGGGGACAATACCATACACAGACCATCTGGTGGTGAGTAACAGGTTAGCCACAACAGGCTTTAAGGGGTTCATAACAAACTAGCCTAATATTGCCCAACAGCTGTCAGTTCTGTTTATGAAAGGCAAGCTTACATTTGTGTGATCCCATTCCTTGCACTGACCCTTTCAAACAAGTTGTATAACAGTCCAGAAATGTTGGAAGGATTTTCTACAAGAATCAATTATAAGCAGGTGCTCTGTGAGTCAATGAACTTGGTTGTTCATATGGTAAATTATAATATCTTTTCTCTGGTGAGCTCTGTTTTTCATCATGTGAGCATCTCTCACCTACTTCAGAAACTCTAGGGTGGTAAAGCCCTCTGGGGAAGTTTCACTTTACCATCATAAAGCACAAAACAAGTAGTATGACCAAAGATGCTAGGTAAGAACATCATTAATATTAATGGGCTAGTCTTTGAAAAATATCATTTATCACATCAATCAACAAAAACACTAAAGCATTTCAGGTATTCCTGATAATTAAAATGATTACATCTGATTGATTAAATTAGCAATCAAAAAAAGTGGTAAATTTCTGTTTAGCATACAGGATGCATATATTTCACAGCATCATTTTAAGCGGTTCTCCACTTTCCATTTGGAAGATATTATGTGAATAACCCTTGGTTTTGTCATTGTATTTTATGGTTTGGAGAGATAAAAGCTTCACTACTACTTTACTTACTGTCTCCTAAGGACATACATCTTTATATGTAGTTTGTGAGGCAGAAAGACCTGGATACTCAGAGATGGAGTTATGTTAGCCTTAAAAATATTTATAGCATCCTTTCTTCTTTTAAATTACACCCGTCAGTCAGACACAGTACTCACCAAAGAAGCCTCAATCCAAAAGCTGTGCAGTTTGAACTAATTTCTGTATTTCTGCAAAAGAACATGGATTGCTTGCTTTGCCTCTGGAGAATCTGATGACCTTGTATTGATCACATACATTTTCTTTATTTGACTACTCTTTTTTTTTTTTTATTTGTCTTCCAGACAACAGCATGCTTTACAGATTGGCATAGGATATTATCCATCCCGTTTCACACTAGAAAAATCTAAGCTCCAGGTGGCAGAAGTAACCCAAGTCTCCACCAATGCCAGTGGAGTCATGTAACAAGGCGACCTGCAGAGCCTAGGAGAGACAGCTATGAACCAGCCACTCCCCAAGATGCATGGCAAATCTTCGTGACTCCCTCCCTCAGCCATTCATTCCACAGAAAAATTTTACACAAAGTTCTGTGTGAGAAACATGATTCTTACAAGTCATTGCATGATACAGGATGCAGTAAACTATTTCTGGCATGCAAAATCTGTTTGTGGACTTCACAGAAGGCTAAGTTATGCCATCACAACAGATTTTAATATTTATACCTTTCCTACAGTGCCTATCAGTGTTTATCAGCCCTCAACTAATCATCCTTGTAAACAACAGAAGCCACAAGGTGCTCTTTAACATACTCGAGAGTGACTGAGGTTTTAGATTTGACAGTACGACACTATAGAAGATATAACCCACTTCTAAAATCCAAGATGATAGGCAAATACTAACAATCATGTCATCATAACACTGCTATTTGCTGTTTTTATTTGTTCTTGAACACACCCAAGGGCTGCACTATTTCTTCCAGTATCCCCAAATGTGCAGTGGCTACATACTTTATTGCTTCATCTGTACTGACTAGCTGTGTGGCAACTTCTCCCTTTGCAACAGTAGAAGAGGTGTGTGGTTGGCACATATGTGCACCTGTTTTGATCACTAAACCAACTAAATGCATCACCCAGCTACAGCAGTTAAATCTTTTTCAGATGGCAGCTTTTTGCCTACCCTTGGAGAACAATTTTACAAGATGACTATGAACAACCTCTTTTGCTGCCTTTTTTTGCTAAAAGAGTGTTCTCCAAGCCACAAATATGACAGTATTTTTCTTCATCCCTCCTCACAGTGAAACAGGAAACAAGAAATACTGTCTTATTATCTGTAGGCTGGAAGCGGCTCATTAAATCACAGTGGAACTGCCACAGGATTTCTTTTGCCTTGATCTTGTCATCTGTTGGCTCTAGAAATACATAGACCTGTCTAAAGGGATGAGACAAAAAAAGTTAACAGCTGGTTCACCTTACGCCTCTTAGATCTGACAGAAGCACAGAATAACTTTGGCTGGAATTGATACCTGGAAGTTCTCCTGCCTAAAGCAGGATCATCAAAGCAGCTTGCCTGGAGTCTTCTCCAGTTGAGTCTTAAGTATCTCCAGGGATGGAGACTCTACCAGCTCTTTGGCATGTTGTTCCTGTGTCCAACCACCCTCAGAATGAAAATGCCTCCTCCACATTTACCAGTTAAATTAACTTGCACATAGCAATTTTCAAAATTTACATCAACTTTAACTCTTGGTTTACCATCAGCAAGCATATTTCAAAGGCTATATTAGTGTTTGACATCTCCATTTTCAAACATGTCTTAGGGCTTGAGGGTCATCTAAGGCACTGGGGATTTAAGGAGGCTGGTTAAGAAGACCTGCAGCTACTGACCTCTTAAATTTATTTTTTTTTAAAAGATATTAGGTGGGAAACACCAAAAATTGAATGGTGACTTTGGAAGTATATTCCCTAAATGGCTCATCAGAAAAAACATCTATATTTAGAGATGTGGTTTCTGCATTTAGCCTAATTAAACTAGATTCTGAGTGTGACTGTTTCTTTAAACCTGTATAAGAAAATCAAGTGAAGCGAGACAGAAAGAGACCATGAAATTTTTTTTGTTGTTCAGAAAAAAAGGAAAAAGAGAAGAGGAAAAGTAGCTCTTGGTCTAATACTATTTCCCTTTTTCTAATAAATTTCTTAGGTCAGTTTTATAGCAGAAAGTTCCTGGGATCCTGTGCCATTGTCATAAATGACACAGTGGCAAAAAGTGACTCATTTTGAACTACCAAGAATGAGAGGCTAAAAAAAAAATAAAATTGCCAAAGTTCAAGTCCTGACATGACTTTCAGTTTGAGAAGGGCTCCCATTAATTCAATGGTAGCGCTGACACTCCTCCTTCTTAAGGACAGTGTAATGCAGACAGCAGCAAAGGATAATTCAGCTTGTTAACTTAGACATATTTTCACCTTTGCATAAATTATCTGCCTTTGGAGGAATGGAAATAAAAATGATTTTGTTATTATGTTGTAAAGGAGAGAGAGAATTTTATTCTCAACACGGAAAGTACAGGTAGAATTATGAAAAGATCAGGGAAGAGCTATATACCAGTCTGAGTTCCTGTATATCCACCTCACATCACAGAAACCTGTCTATTCTCAGCTACCACCCAGACCACTTTGCTCACCACAGAGCCCTGTGCTCTCGCTCTTACATGATGGATGGTGCTTTAAATTGTCTAAGCACTCCACAGATTCAGTAATGACCTCACACTGGCTGAGGAGAAAGGCTGCACCTGTCCAGCACATTTTTGCCTTTCCTATATTTCTATCATGCAGCCCTAAGAAGCATTGTGAAATATCTCTTTGACTCTTGAGCCTGGGTTCCTCCTATTTTCCTCTAGTGTGACTATCATTGTCCTGACCAAAAGCTGCCACTCTGGCCTCACCACATATTCCAGCCTGACCTTTGCACAAAACCACCTTTGAATTAGTGCTTTTCCCCAGAGACGAGAATGGGTACCACAGACAAGGGAGGAGGGCTGAGGAAGGGGAAAAATTGAAAGAAGCATTTTTCATATTTCTTGCTTCCTCACTCAATGTGGTTGAATCTTACCCACAAACGAGTAGGGTTCATCATTACCCCAAAGAAAGAAGACAACAGAGTGTGGCCCATCATCAAGCATTGCTTTTGTAACAGGAGAGTAAATGAGATGTACATACACAGGGTGGCTGATTGCATTCAGGGAAATGGTGTCAATGCATATTTCAGGAAAAGATGTACAAGCAGCCTTGGTCACAGAGAATACTACACTAGATCCCCAGGGAACATGCTGGGATCTTATTACAGATGCATCTGGGTTCAGGTGATGGCACCTTATTTTTGTTGTTGTTGCTTATTGTAAGCAATCCTGTTGATTGCAATAAAGCTCCTGGCACCTTCCTGGTAATACAACAGCTCTTGGACAAGCCAGGCTATTTCAGAACTGTGCTCCTCAAGCTCAGAGCCCCCCATCAGCAGGGAAGTCACAGCCTTATGTGTTTGGGTCACTGTGTTCAAGGACAGGCTTGGGTCCAGAAGTGGGGCGCTCATATTGGAGAATTCTTTCTCTGATAAAAAGAATTGGGGAAAGATGTGCATTGTTTTCATGTTGCTTGCGTTGAAGAAAATAATAGGTCTGCAAGGAGCACCTTCAGTTAGTTGGCAGAAGGGTCAGGGAGATGCACAGGAAATTTTTGGGTTGAGAACCTGAGTTTTTCAATTAAACAAGAAGCTCTAACTTGCATACACCCTGCCCCTGCCTCTACCTTTCCCTTCCAGACTGGTTTTGCTGGACGCCTTCTGACAAAGTAATAGTTTAATTTGTCATATGCTTCTAGAGATTTGGACCAGGCCCAGGCAATGGACGTGCCCATATTTGTAGCATAAATACATTTCAATAAAGGTAAGGCAGGAAGATTTATCTCTTTAATGTATGCACAAACACTGCATTTGGCTTTCAGGCAAGAGCCTGATGTTCTGTACAAATACCCCTAATGAGTCCCTGTAGGCTCACCACGCAGGTGAGGAAAGCAAGAGCACAAAGCATATCCAAAGGGGACTTTATGTACCACACCAAGGGCAAGCAGTACAGAGCTGTAAGCGGGACCTCTGCCATGACCACATGAATTCCTTCCACCTCAAACACCTTCTTGTATCCTCACACACACCAGAAAGGCTACAGTGCACCTCATTTGCATGCGTGATTTCAATCACACAGGTCAGTGAGGGCTGGTGGGTTGTTTTCAGGCTGCTACGGATTTACTTTACTGACTGGATCCTTTTAGATATGGTGGGCAGAAACAGGGTAGGTGCCTGCTGTCAGCAAACCCAGTAGAGCTGGGCAGTCCTGTCATCCAGCTCCTGGTGTGCACACTCCTCACCACCACTAAGTGTGGATTTATCTACTCTGAAACATTTCCAGCATTTATGCTGTAGCCTGAGGTGTCCCACAGGTTACCAGTGTGTCTCCTACAAACATCTCCCACTTTTGTGCTTGGGCAAATCACTTCACCTGGTACATTTGCATCTTCCTCTGGTCAGTGTCTGAGACACTGAGAACAGTGTCTGTGGTCAATGGGATGGAGTCTAGCTGGAGGCCTGTAACTAGTGGGGTCCCACAGGGGCCAGTGCTGGAACCAGTTCTGTTCAACATATTCATCAATGACCTGGATGAGGGCACAGAGTGCACTGCCAGCAAGTTGCTGATGACATCAAGCTGGGTGGAGTGGCTGACACATCAGCAGGCTGTGTTGCCATTCAGTGAGACTTGGACAGGCTGGAGGGTTGGGCGGGGAGAAATTTGATGAAATTCAACAAGGGCAAGTGTAGAGTCTGGCACCTGGGAAAGAACAACCCCAGGTATCAGTATAG
>JANHFX010011308.1:0-11084 GCA_027560015.1 Chloroceryle amazona | reverse complement strand
CAAAATTATATATATTTTTTTTTATTAACAAGTGAAAAAAATCTCAGTGAAAGAAAGTCATAGAGAAGGAAAGAACCCATTATTTATAAATCTTGTGATAATTTCTAGAAAGAGTAGTAGTGTATGATATTATAGTGGAATAATGGAAAGAACTAAAGAAGCTGAGGCTGAAAGAAATTGCAGTTCTCTGATAAAGTGAGAGTTAGAAAAGTGTCATATAATGGATGACTGTATAGAATCCCTTGAGTTACTGTAAAATTGTCAACTTCTGCTTAAACTGGGAGAGTCTGTACAGGATTGTGAAGGCAACTCATATAGTATATTTGGGATGATCCTGCTCCTGCAGTGGCCTTTTTTGATGCATTTTAAGGCCTTTTGTAGACAGCTGTTTCTGATAACAAATAGATATCCTTCATAATCACTAGAGGTATATATTAAATATTTGTTTAGTAACTCTTTCACTAAAGAGGTCTCCTAACTAATAAAATTAATTTCTGTGCAAAGTTACCTCCTTTTACTTGTTCCTGACAAGAATGTTTCTAGTAAGAGATGTACTTAAATACACAAATTTTATTTTTTACATTTTTTTAAAGAGAAATCTAGAAAACAATTCATGCAGGGATACCTAAGTGCTGTTTAGCAATTCTGACCATTCTGACTCAAATTTCTTAGACCTATGAGACCCAACTATCTTTTTTCCATTTATATTAATCTTCTAATTCTCTTATTTGCATTTAACTTATTCTAAGATGATTAAGATATTTAAGTTTCTTCCTGTCTTCAGTCTACACATCAATACTTGTATGAGTCTGTTTTCAGGGAATGAATGGGCAGTAATGGGGAATAATGTTTTTAGGCCATGTGGACACATTTTCCTGTTGCTGCTGCTGCTTTCAGTGTTCACCAGAAATTTAAAGTCTGAGAATAGACTTCCACTCAAATTCAGGTGGTAATGGCATAAGAACTAACTTATAACTAAAATTAAATGGCTAAAGTTTTGAGAGAGCCTGGAGTTACCACCAATTTTGGTCTGAAATAAACAAGCACAAATAAACAGAAGAAAAAAAAAAAGTATCTGGTTGATTTAGAACTCATTTGCTTAGTTTCTTACCTCAAAATAATGTAATCTCATCTGTTTCAGTTCATATTTTCCTTCCTAAAAAAAGAGGAAGAAATTAAAAAAAAAAAAAAAAAAAAAAGCCAAACAGCTTTTCCTGACCTCAAGGCCTATTAGAAAAAAAATTTCAGTCTATCTGCCAATATGTTGAGCATAGAGCATATTCTTCCAGTGACCTCACAGGACATGGTCCTATGTTCAGTACCTACTCCTTGCTTTAACTCTTCTACTAGCATGGAGACTGGTACATATGCATCTGTGTAATTTATGGAAGCATGTTATTTCAGGTTTTCAGTGCAGAATTAATCCTTTGGATAGTAAATCAGGTTTATTTGTGTGATTTAGAATAACTATTTCAGTATGATAACAAAATCTATGAGTTAAATATATATTAATTGCCAAATTATTCTGTTATTGTTTGAACAGCTCAGGAAGGCTGCAGCAGCTGCAATAATTGAGCCAAAAATTCAATTAGAGACAGTCTTGACAGAAGCTTCTTGAGGTTTATTAATGAGTTTTGTAGCTTTACTTACTAGAGCTACAATGGAGGGGACAAGCTGTTACTGTTAAAAGAATAAACAATCTCCTTTCTTTGACTTTTCTCTTCTTTCCTTTTCCCATTTTCTTTTAATTTCATTTCTTTTCTTTTCATTTTCCAAATATGAGGAAGCTAAAAAAACAAATGACAAAAAACAAGCCAAAAAAAGACCACAACAAAATGCAGTCGAAACCTTGTCTCTTTCTTCCATAGAAGAAAGACACTTCTACAGAAAATAAGTTTTGCAAAACCAAAAATCCCTTTGATCAAAGTGAAAATAAAAAGGCAAAGAAAATATTCCAGAATAATTTGAAGAAGAAACCCAAGATAAAATACTCCTTATGGCAAGGTTAGCTGGTCTTTGGAGTTTCCCTTAATGTGAAACATCGTTAAAGTAGTATGCCTCCAGAGTGATCTGGTAGAGATGAATGGTCTGGAAGTTCTCATACATAATTTTGACTCCCCATAGAAAAATTCTAATATTGCGATTCTGTATACATCTATAATAAAAATTCTAATATCATGATTGTATGTACATCACTCACTGCAAGCAGCCTTTGGAGCAGGAGCAGCAGAACTGGCGCTGAGGGGTTTGTTTTCCTCAAGCTGGGCTACACATGGCGAGTGGTGTAACCCATGCACCAGAACTGGGGAGGGTGGTATCATGACCAAAAAGGTTGGCCAGGGGCTCCTCTTGGGTTAGCTCTGCAGTTGGCATGGGCAGGGCATGTGGGCACAATCCAAATTTAAAAGCATCCATAGTGGCAATCGTCAGTGTGTGATCAGTGCACAAGTGAAGCAGCAATAAGTGGTTGGTCCCTTCTGGCCAGAGAAACAATCATGGTCATGACATGGCCAAAAACCACAGGGAGAAAAAGTGTGGGAACCACAAACTCTATCAGGGAAGGTTTAGGTTAGATATTGGGAAGCATTTCCTCATCGAGAGGGTGATTAAGCATTGGAATGCGCTGCCCAGGAGGGCGGTGGAATCACTGTCCCTGTAGGTGTTTAAGGAAAGATTGGATGTGGCACTTAGAGCCATATTCTAGATGATGTGGCATTGTTGGGACAAGGGCTGGACTTGATGATCTTAGACTTTCAACAGCATTGTAAATTAAATACAGATATCTATCTGACTTTTTAATACAGGCACAGAGAGACTCATAATACATAGGTCTTTCTAAGTTGTATCCCTCACCTTCCAGAATCTCATGACATGACCGTGTATGTAGTATTGAGTTAATTATTTTAACTCAAATAATGACCAAGGTGACTGAGGATAGAGAGAAGGCTGAGTTACTGAGTTTCCTTTTTCATGGTGAGGGTGACAGAGCACTGCAACAGGCTGCCTAGGGGGGTTGTGGAGTCTCCGTCTCTGGAGACATTCCTGTGTGACTTGATCTAGGTGATCCTGTTCTGGCAGGGGGGTTGGACTTGATGATCTTTCGAGGTCCCTTCCAACCCCTAACATTCTATGATTCTATAATTATGTCTAAAGCAATTAAAATCTTCTGTAATATCTCACATGTATATCTTGTGATGTGTTTATACACTACTTAAAATTTAAAAATCTACTTCGTTTCACTTCTGCCACACCATGTAAAAAGGTTAATGCATGTCTAGTAAGAAAGTTCTTGTGTTGTGAAAGGTGAGTGCATGAGCACTGGAGATGTTATGACTCTAAAAGTGTTTTCTTGATTTTTATTTTCTGATGTGGTTGGTGAACATACTGTCTGCCTTGCCATGTCTTTTCTTCAGATATTGCAAAAACATTTTACTTTATAATTACTTATTCTTTTAAAATACTTTTCTTAGATCAGAATTGTATTTCTTTGGCATTGCAATCTAAGGGATTATTTCTTAAAATTGGGGCAAGGTAAGGGCTTCTGCAGTGTAGCATAGTGTTAGAATCTCATAAACAAACACATCTCTGTATGTATAATGAATAATTCAGTCTTATGGCTGAGTTGTAAGAAGGTAGTCTGTTCATGAATTCAAGGTTATCCTGCATTATTTCTTTGACAGTGAAGGACAAATGTTTTTATTTTTTATTAATGAGTGCAAGTTTTAGTGTTCATTGATAAGACTAAAAGGTTAATGTAGTGGTGTGCCAAAGAAATACGCAGTGCAAACAGTATGAAAAATATATCTGCAGTCTGTACTGACTCCTTTCATAAAGCCATATATCAGAAAGTAGATGTTTGTTTCTGTACCAGATTAGCATGGATCCATATTCTACATAAACTAATTGATATGTTTCAGTTTAATTGGCATCCAACAGAGATAGAAAGCACCTTTCTGTAAATTGTTGGTAGTCTCATATCCAAATGACCTTCAGTCTCCAACAGAGGTTCTGCAAATATGATGTGAATTTATTATGGTCCTCAGCATTTATTCAAAGAGACACAGTGAACAACAAAGTCAAAAGAAATAAGAGGATTCATCATCCTCACACAGGCAAAGAAAAATACCCCAGCCTAATTCTGTAACTTGTACTTCATTACTGCTTTGTTTTGCAAATTCATTAATATGAAGCATATTTTAAAATAATCACATGCTTTTGAAATAATAATCAGGATCTATTATAATAATATTCCAGTGACAAGTTTTAAAGTTTTACTAGGATTTGGAAATTAAAACCTGGAAAAAAAGATCCTCTGTCCAAAAAGCCTTCCTATTCAAAACCCCCATATGTGCTACTCCTCACTTATGAAACAAATTCTTGTATATATTCTTGCTGATTTCTTGTGAGGGTTTTGTTGGTTTGGTTTGGTTTATTTTGTTTGTGGATGTTTTGCTTGTTTTGTTGTTGTTTTTGTTTGGGTTTTTTTTTTCCTAATACTTTTGTGTATGATTTTGTCCCTGGACCCCACAAATACTTGTACTCAGCTTCACACAAGCTGCGCTATGGAATTAAGTTGAAATTCATGAGTGACTGTATGCCATCCAAGAAACCAGAATGAAAGCTAAGGGAATAAATGAAGTTTGTTTCTTCCTAACCATGAAAATTAATTTATGTCTACCATTTACTTTTCTCATTATAAGCTTTGTCATGGAAACAAGACATGGAATTGGAATGTAGGTTTTACTGATGTAGCTTTCAGTACGGAACCATAAAACTTCACCTTCTTATATCTTCTGTAGAGCTCATTCTCTGTGTTTTCCTCAGCTGGGTCTGCTTATCTCAAAGCTATTTATCTTTGTCCAACTACTGTCCATACTTTTTTTTTTTCCCGATGGTTACTTTTGACTAACTAAGCATCCACTGGCTCACTTGCTGATTACTATGTCATAAGCAGACATTATGAAGAGTTTAAAACAAGAAAATGAAGTTCTGAAAGATCTAATTGCCTGTGTGTGTATTCTCATTTTAAAGGGGCTATGGAAGTGAGTCTAAGAAAATTTACATGTGAAGGAGTGAAGTTGACCATGGGAAAGAGGGGAGGAAACATGTTATTTAAATGTTTACCTTCTTGTTTCTCACCAAGCAAATCTATTTTAATTGGCTATTAAAATAATTTTCCCGAGTCAAGTCTGTTAGGCCCACAGTGGTAGTTGGTAAGCAGTCTCCCTATCTTATCCCATGAGCTTTTTATCCTACTCTTTGCCCATCACACCAAAGAGGGGGAGTGTGTGGGTGGCTGGAGGACATGTGGTTGTTTGCTAAGGTTATATCACCACCACGTCATTTGTATTTTCAAGAGAACATTCTCCTCACTATAGCTTGCTTTTTTATAGAGCTTTTATGTGCTAATACTTAGGTACCATGTTGCTTTACTAAGCTGTATGCATATTAGTGATGGGAAAAATTATGCCTTATAATATATAGAAGCTATTTTATGGACAGCAAGTTATGTCATTTAGTCCACATTTGTCTGTGTAAGTCTTCCCAGTCCTTCTGTAGACTGAAAGGGTGCAGTTTAGCCTTTCATCTTTTCATAACTTTAGGAGCTGCTGCCATGTTTTCCTTAGCAATGGAGATAAAAGTTTCCTTTGTTATGACTACTGAGCAATGCTAGTGGCCAAAGGATAGAAAATATATAATACATAGGTAAAATAAAATAGGAATAAGATTCTGAAAAGAGAAAAAGAGTATGTGTTTTAAAATTCACCAGCTTAATGTCCAATTCGTGATAGAATTCTGAAAGGTGGCAGTACATATTTATATATGCTTTTGTCTTCCTTCTATTCTGAACAGTCTTTCTTCCATTTATTTTTCTAAATTTAGACATCACCCTAACAGAAAGACAAATCTTGTTTCTTTCATTTTGAAGTATTTTATTTGCATCAAATGAAAGTATAGTTATTGCTTTGGATGAGGTTGCTTATCCCTTATTTGTAGGTCCCATTTAGTATTTTATCCCAGTAACAGAGAATCATGTGAAAGACAGACAACCCAGCTAATAGCAAGTGTCCGGGATATAGAAAAGTACACAGTTTATTTCTGCTTCTGACCTAACAGTTATAGAAAACAATAACTTCTGTAGAGAATAATTTGTGAAAACTCTACAAAGTAACCTTTGGCCAGCATAAATGCTTCAGCTCTTAGCTTGTGTGTGTCTGAATAGCAGAATGGTAATCACATTTTAGGATTGCATACCAAAGTGATCTTCTAGACTAAGGTTGTAAATAATTTCTTCACTATTCTACACCTCAGTCATTTATTTTAAAACACAGGAGGAGGAGGAGAATTACCAGGGTGTACCATCTTAGAGAAGAGTCCAAAAGATTAAGTCCCTACCACAAGAAAAATACCTATGCTCTGTTCTGTGCTTTGCCTGATTCTTCCTGTCACTTTCTATCTCTTCTACGATCCATTGAAGAAATGCTCAAATCAATAGATGAGAGGGAAGGAGAAGGTCAGGCTCTCAAACAATTGTTAGGGCTTTGCTTGAAGGCATTATCTATGCAGAGAATTTGGATTGGGCTTGGCAATTGTGTAGTTTCTGGCACAGTAACTGGGAAAAATTGCAGTTGGAATTGTTCCCCTGCCAACCTCCACAGCATACTTACCTTTTGTATCTCATTATGCTGTAAATATGCTATTACTGATGTCCAATTCATCCCTTCCTGAGAAATGTTGCAGGTGGTATGGCTAGGAACAGTATATTCCTGCATGAGATGTGAGGCAGTGTAGTTTGAGAAGATGTTTTTCCGAAGGGTAGGTTTTGTTGCCTAGCAGAAAATCCATTGTCACAAGCAAAATAGAGGGAAAGAGGGATGTTGTGAAGGGAAGAGAGACCTACAAGGAAGATAAATGTATATAAGGGAAAAAGGTGCCTAACTGGATAAGTGATATATAGGAAACTGCATTTTGCATCAGGCTGATAAAAACATACAATCAGAAGTAAAAGAAGCAAGTAAAACCTAAAACTAATTTAGTTAAACCAGTGAAAAACTGCATGAAAAAACTTTTTGGTGTGTGTGTTTTGTTCTGCATTAGCTTGCTTACATAATTTTTTTACTGTGGTTTCTCTGATCTGTGTCTTCAGATATATTTTGCAGCTGAAACTGGTGCAAAGTTGCGCAGAGAGTAACTTTTTTCTGCTGTCCTATTAATTGTGTCTGCAAGTTTACGGAGACAGCTCTTCCAGTGTATATCCTGCATAACAACATGAGAAGACTGAGGATTGGTATTAATTTATAACAGCAAAGGACATAATTCATCAGTTTTGCTACAGTGGCTAGAAATAAAAAGAAAAACATTCAATCTTGTTGTAAAATGATTTGTCACAAGATATTTTTTTTTGAAACCCAAGAAATGTAAAAAGCAGCAGAATAAGAAAAATATGTTTACAATCATTGTTAACCACAACATGTCAGGGTTATAATGTGGTTTTAAAATTCCAGTTTAACAAAAGGAACATTCAAGAATTTAATACAACTGAAAATGTGAAATATGGTCAGAAAGATGGGAATGTAGAACTTTGTATCTCACGCATCATCAACATACAACAAACTGATGTTTTATAGCATCCACATTTGCATAGAAATGTTGAACTTAAATGTGCCAAGAGTTTTTCTCATGCTATTTAGATTCCTAACTTTTGCAATACAGTACATTTAACTAACACTAGTGGAAAAATTATAGCTGTTAAAATGCTTCTAAGTAACCCCTCAGTTTTGTGTTCTCTGGGCACTTACAAAGAATTGCATCCAATCACATTTTGAAAGATGAAAAAGCATTTATATATATTTATATATAAAAGCATGCCAACCTCGTGTGGTTTTCTGTGCTTTCTTTTTTTTTTTTTTCTTAAAGTAATTTATTTTTAAAGTAGAAATCTTGTATATTTTTCTTTTTATGTATGTTTAAGGAAATTACAATTTACATGAGATAAAAATTAATTAATTTGATTTTGGCATATTGCACAAGTGTTTTGGGTGATCTTGTCCTGGTTGAAGTTAGAACAGAAGAGTTCTGCCGGTTCTCTGGCACCTCTTCTGTTTGCAGTGATCTTGCGAAAATGATGGAGAGTGGTCAGGCAACAACATCAGTCATCACTCAACACTCTTGGGTGCATCTCATCAGGGACTTTTGTGTATTCAATTTTTTTCAAATGCCTGTCTTAACTTTTAACTCGGTTATTAAATTTCCTAGAGACATCCTTCCATATTGATTTATTGTCTTAACTTCTATGAGTATAAACATACCAAAACCAGTTTGTGATAATTTCTTTTTGTGTATATACATATGCATGCATATGTGCATATACATAAATACATAGGCTGTACAGTTTCAGTAGACCAATGGCAAAACATGGAAAAAGGATATATAGAGATATGTACATATAGATGTGTGTGCATATAGATATGTGTATGTGTACATATTTATGTATACATACAAATATTCTGCATATGAAAGGGAAAATGAACCTTTCATGACATAATCTGAAGTAAAATATTAGAAGAGAGCACTCCATGGAATGGAGTGCTGCTTGTACTACTGACTCATTCAAAGTGAACAGGAAGATGGAGGCAGCAAATGGACAATATTATCTGCAATATTCAGACAACACAGCAATTGCGTGATCACAACAGCATGTAAAAGTAAATGAAATAAGATAGATGAAATGTGAGCGTGAGTGCAGCAGTTCCAATTTTGTTAATTAGTCTGTATTCATGCTTCAGTGATGCTGCAATTATGCTACCTCAGCCTTGCGTAGGCCTATTGTGCAAATGCTGTCATTATGCTCCTAGTAGAATATAAAACAGTGCGTGATATGAGCCACCTACAGAGATGTCATTACAATTGTGTCAATTCAACAGTATGTTCCTTAAAATCTATAATTATTTGTCTTCACTGAGAAGCAATTTGTGAACCTATTACTAGTCTGTTTGAAGTTAACTTGATAATTTCTTTTATGTTACATTAAACACCTGCCAGAAAAGTTAACAGTGTACACCTAGTAATAATGTTTTAAAATGAGAATCAAAGTCTATACCTACTTTTTAATAACTGGATAGGTTTCAGGATTTTTTTTTCGAACTTTCAATAATTTATACTAGATATTTAGAAATATTAGAACAAAGAAGTATTACATAATCTATGTCATTAAGTTTGACAAATGAAGGGATTCTTCAGTGCAATATGTTTTTACTCCATCAAGTCTTATGTGTTTCAGTGATATAAGATCACATCCTAAAATGCTGGGGGGGGGGGAACACCAAACCCACCTTTTCCCAAAAAATGTTCTATATTTAAAGACTGCATTTCAAATATAGGAGTATTTAACTTACAGTGAAACATTCAACTGAGATACCCTGTCACGGGGACTGAATCCAGAATCTTGTCCTGGTTTGAGTGAGAGCAGAACTAATTCTGTTCAGTGATTTTACTTTTCAGCTCAGTTCTTCTAACTAACTGCACTCTCTGAAGTTAGCAGCCTGTTTTCACAGACAGTGTCTGCTGCTGTCAGTGATAACACCCTGTGTTTAGAGTTACTACCACGGATTGGTGTGCAGACCAAGGCCATTGCTGGATCTTGTGCACCACATTGGGGGGTGCAGGAAAGTGAAAGGCTGCACCTGCGGGGAGGAGTGGACAGGGCAGGTGACCCCAATCTGACCAATGAGGTATTCCAGCCCATGTATGCCATATTTGGTATAAAGCAGAGGGAGCTGGAGGGTCTATTGATCTGTGTGTTCCTTAATCTAGTAGCAGAATCCAACTCCTGAACACAGCTCCCGTCTGCTGCGGGGCCCAGTCTGGGACTCCTCTGGTGCCTGCTCCACAGCATCAGTGGTGATGGTGATGTAACTACCATCAGGGCAGTTGGGTTCGATACTGTTTTTTTTATATATATGCACATGTTCTATTATTATTATTATTTTCATTAAAGCTGTTCTAGTTTCCTTTTCCAATTGCTACATCTCTCCCTTATACCCTTTCACTTCCCCTTTGGGGATGGGTTGGGGGGGTTAACAGAGAGTGTCTGTTACAGGTCTAAGGGGCCACCCTGAACATAAAATGTGACAAATCTCTAGATGAAAATTAATATGTTTAGAATATAATAGTTCTTAGGTCTTTACTAGTGTTCTCTTCCCTAATATTTACTGTAGCAGAAATCTAGATTTCCTTTGCGGAGAGAGGAGGAGGAGGAGGGGTGGCAGAAACACTATTCTTATTTATGTGTGAAAGAGCTTTTGTTCCACATATATAGAGTCTGGAAGAATAGGAGCAGAGTAAAATGAGGTTTCAGCATATGCCAGTCACACAAGCATTGTTTCTAGAACAAAAGCAATTGTCTTGTGGCCTTAAAGGCAGCCATGAAGAGAATGGGTGTGTATGCATATTTGACTAAATCTGAGATTATAACTATTTCTGTGATCTTAAACTGCGCTGCTAGATCTTAATGGATCTATTGAGCAAGATGTCTTTGGTCTGGTTTACTGTTGTGCAAGATCTCTCATCTGTTCTCCAGATTCTCTTCTTCATTGTCAGTCATTCTTTACATTTGGGATCTAGATTGTTTCATCACTATAAGTATTGATAGAGCTAAAAAGCATGCTATACAATTACTATGGATTCTGGAAAAAGAATTAAAAAAAAGTAATTATGTTCTCATCCCCAGTAGAATTAAGTATATATATATTATTTTTTTTCCTAGTAAAACCAAAACACTAAAATGTGCTATTTGCTCGAATGCTGTTTCTTCTTTATTACATTAAGAAAGAAAGGAATGAGTCACTTGGGGAAAAATACCTAGAGATACAGAAGATGTCTTTAAATCTACTGTAAAATTATTTCTAAAGAAGAAATTCTAGCACCTCCAGATGTGTGGGCTTGATATTCACATTGTGATCAAAATATTTAGTTATAAATTTAAAATCTATTTTTTACAGACACAAAATATATATTATACATATGTAATAATTATTATTTATACATATTGTATATTAATATTGTATAAAGGATGTGACTTACTT
>JANHFX010011307.1:0-13083 GCA_027560015.1 Chloroceryle amazona | reverse complement strand
TATATTTTTCTGTGTATTGATTTCTGCCAACAGGAAAGTGATTCCAAATAATAAATTTCTGTGATAAAATCCAGCTCCTATACAGTATGGTTTTAAAGTTATTTCCATCATGACTGCTATTTCTTGGCCTAAAACTTATATTCACTTGTTCTGTACTATTTTCTTCCTGTTTCTTTTATGGTTTTTGGTTGAGATTGTATTATTTGTCTATTTCAACCCATGAAATACTGGTGCTGAACAGTGTTTTTCTTCTTCTTTGTAAAAATCTGAAAAATAGCAGAAACTATTTTAGATTCTGTGGAAGTCAAGCCTCACAGGTTCTCAAAACTAAACCAATAGCAAATGCATTCATCTTCATGGTTTACTGACATTAATGTGTTCTCAAGTTATCATTTTGAGCTCATTGTGTTAATACCATGAGCTAACAGAGATGTAGGACCTTCAAAGATTAAAAGTATAGATGCAAAATCATTTACAGGGAGGTCTGAAACTTTCTAAAAGTTTAACTATTGAAAGTATTCACATTACCCATGGGCATTTGAATGACAACTCACAAAAATGAAAACAGTCCTTCAAAGAAGGTATTCCCATTTGTAATCCCATAGCTCCACCAACTTTGGAAATTGCTTAGCGTTATGAACACAGCCATTGTCATAAACCCTGCTACCTTACTTTGCCATCACTGAATACTTTAAACTCAGTGCTGTAATACTGGTATGATTTAATGCTGCTGCTGATAGGTATTTCAGTAGATATTGGTGCTCATTTCTACAGAGAAAGGAACTAGATTAAAATATCCATGTTGTAAGTGTTGATCGTAGCACTGTGATAATAGGCACTAAAGAGGAAGACTTCTGTAATGAATTAGTTGGTGGCTTTGCATGCTTCTGTCTCTTTCTGATAGAAAGCTAGTCCTCCTTCTATGGGATGAGAATAATGAAACAGTTAGTTAGACAATGCATGAAAAAGCAAATTGAGATATCTAATAGATACTATTAACTTGTTTCCACACTTTTTCTTCACTATCATAAGAGCCAGTAGGAAATTATCAAGATGTGGATGCAGGGAAGGACTTGTCCATTTATCATAAAAACTTAATTTCCATGATTCCCTCTGAAGAATCAGCTCAACTCATAAATGCTTATACTGCAGTATATTGTGAAAAGTTTTCTGGTAGCTGTACATTACAGAATATTTTATGTCAACTTTAAATCTGAAAGAATACAAGAAACTGCATGTAATACAGTTAAGTCTAATGTTGTGTTTGATAGACGTTCTAGGGAAAAATAATAGACATCATAAAGCATGCCTTAAGCCATTTCTTTAATATAAAATATGAACAAAAGCAGAAACATAAGTTGGACCTGTCATATTTTAGAACTCTATATCCCTCATTTGCCTCAGGATGAACATTCAGGAGGAGTTAAAAGCACCTCATGGCCAAATGCAGCTTGTCTGTTGTAGAAGAGAGCTCCTTTATTCTGGGGGAGCTGGTTCAGTCTACTTTTCTCTGTCTCTATGAATTTAACAGTAAGTGTTTATCTGAAGGTGGTGGTATTACTGGTTGAACTGTGGTATCAGTGTGGAACAATTATTCTGAAGTAGCTTTCCATGGGTGGCCTTTTCTTCTGTGATTGGAATATCCAAAAACTGAACCCTTGGAATATTTATGCCAGAGCAAGTTTCCCAAAATAAATCTGGATCTAGATACGTACAGATGAACACTATTCATATACATCTTTTTTTTTTCATTACAAAGCTTTATTAATATGCACAGTCTAATTCTTTATGCTTTAAGAATGTATAAAGATAATAGGCTTTGCAAAAGCTGCATGTTATTGCCAAGGAGTCATTGTCAGCCATAACACAATCATGATTTTACAAGAGTACTGATTTTACTGCTTTTAACTGAGGGCGTTTGCTGTATTAAATTTGAATTTTCTATACATAGCTATTCAGCACCTAACGTCCTAATATCTAAAGTACATCTGGAGAGAAATTGCTATTAAAGTGCAATTAGACATAAAACTTTGCCACGTGAAATTGTGCATTTGGAATGCTTGCATTTCACATTAGAAAATGTCAAAACAATATACCTTGTTCTGGGTCATGTAATTCTGAACTGAGGCACTTTCATTCATCAGAACTTCAGATATTTTTGTTTCCGTTGACTTGCATCCACTAAACCTATATCAGAAGTCTATAGGATCTGAAATCTGGACTACCAAAATCCTGAAAGGAGAAAAGAGGATAGCATAAAAACATTTTTAAATACAGTAATTTTCTACAAATTTTACATTATCTGAAGTGTACAGCATCATATATAACATTATTATTCATGAGTAAGTTCTGAAGAATATCTTCTAGCTAGTCTGTACAGATGTCTACATATTACTTGTATGAGCAAGCAGTGAGTACTCTCTTGTATTGGTTAAACATCAAGTGCTTCTTAAAAATATTTTTTTTCTTCTATCTGGATTTTTCTGTCATTTACTGTTTAGAAGATACTGTTGAGAACATAAGAACAAAGCCCCGTGGTGAGACTTTTTCTGGTTCGTATACCACTTTTAATAATTTGCAGTGTTTTCTTTTTCTCATGTGAGAAGAATATCAATATTAGCATTAAAAAATTGCTGAGTATCTGGTTTTTTTAAAAAAAACCCTTGCTATAAATCATTTACTAACTTGGTCAGACTAGCTGTAGAAATAAAAATAGCTTTCCCTAAGTTTCAAAAAAACATTACTGAAATTACCTTTGGGTTTGTTGTTGTTTTTTTTTTCCTCTTTGTTTTGAATGGCTGGAGTTTATTACAAAAGGTTCATGACAATCTCATGAACAGGATTGGAGCAGAGAGAGGTGTCCACTATCAGGTCTAGTTTAATAATACAATTTTATCTACATTTATACTGCTACTAATACAGTGAGAGATGCTTTGAAACAATCTCTATGAAAAAGACCAACTGGCAGATGACTCATGTACCTTTTCCAGTCTGTCTCATGTATTGTTTTAGTCCACCCAAGATACCTTAATCTGTAATAAAATAAAGGAAAGAAATTTCTCTTGGACTTCCTTAAAATATTTTTGTCCTTTTCCATATTTTTTTAGGCAAAAATAAATTACAATGTTGTCAATGTATTTATCTTTTGTATTTGGAAGATGATGGAGTTAGCTTGCATACAAAGGTAGCCTAGCACTTTGACAATCACACATATAATAAAAGATTATCTATATTGATATAGATAGGGAGGGACTTACATGACATTTTGAACAACTTTCTACTTAGCAGTGATATTTTCAATCAGAGCCTACTCAGTCTGCTAGTTCAGATTTACAGAGAGTAATTGAGTAGTGGTCAGGAATAAAGGCACAGAACCAATCATTTGTCACTCTTCAATGATACCTAATATCTCTATGCTTACTTGTCATACTAAGAAATCTTTAAAATTTATCTCTTAAATACCACTAGAAAAGTTATGCCAAACCTAAATTTGGTTAAATGTTGCTAAAACAGCATTGACAGAACAATATTTGAAGGAATTTTCTGTTTATTTTCAATAGCTTTTTCCAGGTGTTTAGAAAGAAATTTTATGGAGCGTGATAAAAACCTTTGGTGGGGGCAAAATATAAATTTAACTCATATTTGTCTGACAAGAACGTGCAAGAGTTCACCCTGGAAAGGTACACTCAAGGGCCATGGGCAGGCATTCTACATTTCCAGTAGTTGAGGGCAGATTTAGCTCTGGTATTTTTGGACCGATACAGAAGTCTCTCTGTAAGCTCTCATAACCCATACCATTCACCTAAAGGCTGCCTGTCCCTTACCCTTATCTCTGTTATTAAGTGCAGACGCAGTGCAAAATAAATAAAATGTTACTTTCTTGTTCTTCTCTAACACTGATAGCCATGGCTTCCACTCTTGCCTTGTGTCAAGGCCTTCCTGCTGCTACATACCCATTTGTGCCTAAATGTAGAAATATAACAGTCTAACAGCCATTAGCTTATTTCTGAGATGCCTGAATATACAAGATTGAGGTTCCCCTAGGCTTTTGCAGTCAGTATCTTTACAAAGCATCTGCTTATGGAGAGGATAACATATAAATGCTGGCAAGAAGTACATCCTGAAAATGCCATATGCCCTCAGAAGTAACAGTATAACTGCATCGGTCCTAACTGAATGTGTTTTACAGATCAATAAAATATAGTAAATCTAAACCAGTCTAGTTGAATTGTGAAGGTGAAACATGAACACACACAAAATAATGTGGGGAGGAGAAAGGAGGAATAAGGCAGTATAAATAGAAATATAACATCTGAAGAAGAGTCTCTTTAAAAAAGATATGAGCCAGTGCACTCATTCATCTCAGCATGATTTGAGGAAACATAAAGTTGGCATTTGTACATAGAAATAAGAGATGATTGATTTCTAGAGTTTGACAAAGCTTGTTGTTCGTTCTCTTTTTCTTTTAAAAAAAGAAAGTGCTCACTGCTTGCTTATACAGACAGTACATAGACATTTGTACACAGACTATCTAGAAATACCCTTCAAAATTTACTTATGCATAATAATGTTAGACAGAAAAAATAGTATTTACCTTATTCATTCACAGCAGGGACACTGAATGCATAATCTGAACTAACAACTAAATATGTGTGGTGTCCATGAAAAGCTCACCCAATAGAATATAACTCATGTTTCTATCAGTAATGACTCTCAATTTTATTTTAAAATATAGTAGAAAAACATGGCATTTTGCTTTTATGAAGAACGAAAACTGCTTTGATATATGTCCTCTGATGAACTTCCTCCCATAGAGTGATTTTGTTCTTTTTCACGGGTTTGATTTTAAAGGTTGGATCTGAAAAATACTTCATTACTTTTCTTTATATTTTTTAATTAGGAACTATGGGATTTTTAATGTAAACTTCAGAAGGAAGAAATAGCCAAGTGATCTGAAATTAAATTTGATTCAAGGCCATTTTAAACTTATTTCAGTGAAAGGAAAACTTCCATTTAGAACTTTTTGCTGGGAATTATGAATCTGTTTTTCTTTGTAAGTCAGCTAAGACTTGTCTATACCAATGTGCTCAGAGGAAGCAACACATAGCTGCAATAAAAATAAATGATTGTTTTTTATCACTATTCATACTTAGTTCCATAAATCATGGTCTGGGTGGCTAGATTTATTAACATAAGCAAACATTGTCATGGCACTGGTTTCAAAACAAACTTAATGGAATTTCTCTTAAGTAAATGGTTTTATTATTTTTTTCAATAGACCAACTAAGAGTTGAAAAAGTCCTTTTGATTATACTTAATATATAATAGATACGTAGTGGATTATCAGATTTTTAATATCAATCTTGTCATTTAGCAGATGCCCATTAAATAAGGAGCTTCTAGAAAAGAAAGGTTGCCAACGATTTGCAAGTTAGATAATAAAGTTTTGGGGTAAATATATGCTATTTTCATTAGAATCTGAGTCCTTTAAGATGTTTACAGTTTAACATCTTTCTCAACCTTTTTCAGGAAAAAATGCCATGCCTTCAAGTTACACATATTCAAATGTATGTTCTGAATCCAAAACTTTTATTTTATGCTGTCTTCTTTATAACTTTATCCATATCAGTTAATAATTATGAAGTTTGCATTCTAAGCGTTCCTCTGTTCTCATTAAGTATCAACTTCTGTCTCTTGCTTCTTCCTGTCATTTATGATACCATCTCACTGTAGTATGTTTACCTTAAAGCCACTGCGCTGGAACTGAATTCACCTAGACAAATCTTCAGCACCTCTTACAAAGCCCCACTGACTTTTCCCAGCTTTTTCAAGGGCAAAATCCATATCTTGATCTGAATATCAAAGTCAATTACAAGAGCTAAACAATGAATCATAACATAAAACCATAGCTTGAGAGAAGAATTTTATTTTCTCCACTGGATTGGATCAAGGAAGAAATGAGGAGGCATGTCCATCTATGAAAACAGGGGCATGCTCAGCAGGGGAGCTTAGGAAGTCAATGGAGGCAGCTGTAGCTGAATACGGTCACGCTGTAGCCAATGGAGAAACTCTCCCCTGGAGGTGATAAAAAGCACCTACATTAACCATCTACTCTGAATCACCATCTGCAGGAGTCTGTTTTTTACTGACTGTATGGAGCCTAGGGACACCCACGAAGAACATGAAGTAGGCTGATGTGAAATTTTATTAAGCCTTCTTCCCTAATTGTCCATTATTGAAAAAAAAAAAAAATCCAGGACAAGTTGAGCCACAGATACTCATATGTAAGCAATACAGAATGCAATACTCTGTTCCTATTCCTGTTCATCTTCTGTCACTCAGGATCATGGTGTTCTTCCTGTTCCTTTCTCCCTCAGACATCAATCCTAGACCTCCCACAACTGGCCTCTCCCCAGGGTTTGTCTTCTGGGATGAGCCATCTGCCTCAGCCTATCCATTTCAGCAAGAGCATTTTCATCCTCAGTATCTAGACTGAGAAACCTAAATTCCTTTAAACTACTCAGCAGGTGGATGTTATAGTTGCTCTGCAGGATCATTTTGTGGATCTTTATAATCAAAGAGTGCATTTTAATTCTGCATTGCAGTGAGAGACTTTCTTACTTTTTATGTTGCAACTGTGAAGGTAATCCATATGCTTTTCAAGCATTTTGGTACAGTTAAATGGCGTTATCATCACAGTGTGGGTGGAATGGGTGTCTCATAAATACTATGGAGCTGTGAGAAGGCAAGTTGGCTAAAGAAAAGTTAGATTTATGAAAAGTAAGTAATATATGACAGTCCTTTTTGTATTCACCAATCTGTGCAAACAAAGTATAAAACAATGAAACCCATTTGTGACTTGGCCAAAGCTCTTTCCAACTTTCACTTATTCAAAGTATATTTTTTCCCCTCTTCTTTAGATAATAAAAATCTTAGTGGAGGTAGGTAGTTTAGATCAAGGAATTAATATCTTTCTATGAGCTCTGTCTCTGCTGATTATAGCAGCAAATAACCTATTTGAAAATTACATGTGATAGTAAGAGAGGTTATATACCACATGATCACTAATCAGGTAAAAATAATGAAATGAGTCTATACAAAAGGTTGAAGATTAAATTAGAATTATGCATCAATTTTAGTGCACCTCACTTTCGGGTGAAGAATACAAGAGGTTTTGAAGGGGGGAGGTAGAAATGTGGGCAGAGGAAAATGAATAAAGAATGAATGCGTGGCTACATCCATGTTAATGATTCAGCTGTTGAGAGTTCATTCATGTGGGACCACAGGACTGGCAGAGTAGCTGCGCGAAGTCAGCCCTTGCCATCCTTCCATGGGTGGCAAGGAGCAGATGCCCAGAGAAGGTCAAACTGCAGCAAGCATGGAGTGATGTTTCCTTTAGCATATCCTACAAGCTATCAGAAATTTGAAGCTGAGGGACTTCTAGACCCAGAACTGGTATTCCATGTGTTTAATAGCCATTGCTCTGTGCTTCCTCAAGTACTTCAAGTCACTTTTTGAGTGCATGTAAATTTTACTATTAGGTCAGAAACATTGATGTACTGCTGCAGCATCGTGGTCTGCTGTACTGTCATGGTTTCAAGATGGCCCTACTGGCTGTCTGTGGCACTGTGCTCCACGCTGGAGTGACTTTACCAGAGAAGGCCCAGAATGAGAGTGAGCATGGGCTGCTGGTTGTACAGGGGCATCTCTCTCTTGAGCTAAAAGTGGGAACTGGGTACTCCTCCGCTCTTAGGTGAGTGATAAAAGGTCACTGAGGTTCTCTGTCAACTCCTGAAATGTCTTCAAAAGAGAGGAAGAGCATGTTTCCCTTCCTTCCCCTCAGATTATGAGGCTGGTACCCCAAAAGCTAGGATATTATTCTTCTTTGATTTAGGTTTACCTCCTTCTGGTAGAGGAGGTAGGCTGCTAAATTTTTTTTTTTTTTAATATATTGTTTAATTACCCTGAAAGTCTTGCAGACTCTGGTAAGCACATGAGGTTTTAGTGTGTCTGAATTTAAGAACAAGTCATCAGCAAAACTCATATGAGTTCTTAGAAAAAGAAAAGCCTCTGACCTAGATCCACTCTACTTGCTTTAACACCAAGGTTTGTTCCTTTCATAGAGCCAAAATGGGATTTCAGCTTCAAAACTCCTTCGCTTTCTGCTGTCTCGGCCTGATAAAATAATACACAGCTTTCTGTAGATCATAGTATTTGACGAAGGACTGTGATTTACCCAAAAAAGCAGACCAGCCTGTTGAGGGCTCAGATATTTAGTAAGTTAATTACCTCAAGAACTGTAAAATAACCAGATGTAGCCAAAAGTCTCAAAGGCATCAGGTTAAGAAATAAATCAAAAAACTGACAAGAAACGTGTTGTCTTCACTACCAGAAAAGTGAAGAATACTTTAAACCAACACTGAACCCCTGCCTTAAAAACTACATTACTTAAAGAGAAAATAAAACACAACGAAAATGGTATCTTCAGAATAAAGAGAAGAATATTTGAATTTGACTATGTGGAATGAAGCATCACCTCTTCTTCAAAACACTGGAATTTCTGAATCTCAGTCCCAACCTTATGCTGACTCTGTGTGAAAGTAACACTGGTTCACCTTGATTAATTTTAAAACATATTCAGATCCTATGTAGACACATTTGCCTTTGTAAGTGGATTAAATTAAACTGTTTTAATCTACTGTAATCTGTAATTTATTTTTTTTTCCCTCAGGACACATTCCTACAAATATTTACAAAGACAAAATATTTTGCTAGATTATGTATATATGTAGAAAAAGGATGAAAGTGTTTCTTGGAAAAGTAGGCTTCAAAGGTTTTGAGAGATGTTCTTAATGAGAAAGAATTGTGGTACTATGATTTCATGCATGTCTCTCTGTGTGTCTTTCAATTTCTGTATTGTTTACCCAGCCTTTTCTTAATAATGGCCTTTTCTGCCACTTGCTAAGTTAGTTGTTTCCTTCATGATTTTGAAGCTAAATAAACCCAACTTTGATTTAAAGAGAATGGTGATAACAGTCAGAAAGCTAACTAAATGTCCACTTCCAAAACCTCATCATTTTAATTTGTAATTTTATCTGGGATCAGATGCTTCACATAATATGCTGTTTTGTCTGAGGTTTTCACAGAATAGAGAGAGGCAGTTCCTTCTGCACACTTCCCTTTTCTAAGTTTGTTGCAAGTATTGTCTATGACGGTGGAGATTCTTCCTAACAATTTTCAGTAAAGCAGTACACTGTGGAGTCACAAGACAGGTTTATGTCACTTCACTCCTTCAGCCATCTCCCAGAACTGTTCTATATTAAGCCGACATTATCATCTGCCTGCTCTTGACTATCAGATAGCTACTGTTGTAAATTCAAAGCTTTTCCTGGTAGTTGCATTAAAAAAAGCATTTCATTAACAGTTTGATTCAGTGCTTGATGCTTGTTAAGTAAATTGTCTTGCATCATATCCATCTCCTTTCACCAACTGAAAAGAGCAGAAAAAGATACAGGCACTCTGAATTTTTACCTTTCTTGACCAGTGATATTTCATGAACTTGAGTTTCTCATAAAAAATGCTTTCTTGCAGGATTTATGTATTCTCTTATTAGATAGGCCATTGTTCTTTAAAGAAACTATTTCTCTCTGGGATGCATTGTTCGCCCAATTAAATTACATTTACTGAAAAAGTGTAGATGTACTTACTTCTTATAGTCAGTTATTGTGACCACACAATACTTATTGTGTACTTACTGTGATTACAACATATTTTCCCTTTGGTGGACAATGAGTATCTGTTCCAGTAAGTCCCTTGTAAACAATGGTACTTCAGTTTATTTCTGAATTAAAAAAATAATGTGATTTGAACTTCATCAAACTTCTCCTGTGCTATGAGAGAGAAGAATAAAAGCCTTCATGAGATTTTTAGATGATTTGATAAATTACAGTAAAAGGATCTCAAAGAACAATGTTCAGCGTAAAATGTCACCATCATATCTGCAATTTCTGTGGCATGCATTTGTAAAAACTTTTTTTCCTTTATAATATATTTTGTGATAATGAAATTTATTTCAAAGGAGCAGGGAAGGAATGCTCTCCAGTGGTAGTAACTGTTACTAAATATGATGCCATCTAATAAGTTTGAAAACATATGTATAAGAAATAGTCACAACTAGGAGGCACAGTCTAGAGTTCCCCAGTGTCCCCTTTGCAGAAGCTGATCATGTCTTTTGAGTTCTTTAAGGAACTGAAACACAAACCCTTTAAAAATATCTGACTGCTTCACTGCATTCTGATCTCTCTATTCCAGCAAATGGGCATGAGACAAAGCAACAGGTATATTTGAAAAATTCCTTCACTAGTTCTCATCCCTTAGTTTGTCACTGATTGATTGTTTGATTGATATGGAGGCTGTATTAACACTGGTAGGTGATTAAACTTCCCGAGGTCTCTTTTCTCTCCTGGAAGTCAATTGCATCCACAGCCTCCTTCCAAACAACTGGACTTAATTACCAAGGCAAGGTGACCTCAAGTGAACCTGTGCTTTCAGGCTGTGTTCAGGAGTTGTTTTGGAAAGTGGTAGTTATTCTGAGCCGAAACCACTACATTCTGAAAAATTATAAGTACAGACAAACAAATTCCATAGTGGAAAAATATTTCCAAGCACCATTAAATTTTCACATGGGAAAAATATACATAGTCTGTACTTTATAAACATTTTACTCTAAACTTAGTAAAAGATTTGTAACAGTTTTGTAAGCTGTAGTTCCTTAAAAAACCTTTATAACAATAATCCTTTGAAATGGAATATTGTTTTAAATGGGATTCATGGATTACAAACTTTCTCCAGTTTTCTGGGTTCAGTTAAGGGAACAGAGTGACCAGATAAAAGGATGACTCAGAGTGGGCTGATTCATAGGCAAAAGAATAGAAACAGTGTTTTCCCCATAAGTTTAAATTTATTATTTTGTAACTTTATAGATACATTTATAGGGATTGATGATTGCATCTCTGATTAGGTACAGATACACAGAACAAACAGTAGTACAGAGCAGTGTAGAGGGAAGCCTTGCCTATGAGATTCTAGGCAGATTTTATGTAAGCCATTAGGCTGTGTGCAAAAGCTTGCTGTTTATGAATTTCCACACTGAAACTTATTCATCCTTACTATGAAAAAGTGATCACAGGTAGATATTGCTGCTTGCTTTTAATGGAGGAATGTATTAGCAGATGATTAGTTTTTTTTTCTGCATCAGGAGAAATGATTAAAAGAAAGCTCTATTTACAACTATGTTGTTTTCGTTTGATGGCTAGTGCCAAAGACATAGCATCAAAACTCTGAACAAGGTAAAAATATAATATTTATTAATTTCTCCTCAAGTAACACCTCTTTTCCTGTGGAATGCAGTGCCACTTTCTAAAATTTTTCTGCCAGTGTTTGTCTTGAAAGCATATGCTGAGTCATTTGCACCATCTGTTATCTGTGCACATATCAGCAGAGAGAAATGTTGAGAAGTTTCTGAAGACATCTGCTTATTCCACTGAGTTTACCAAATCTTTTTTTTTTTCCTTAAATCATATGTACTTACTTCCTAAAATATACTCTTCTTTGTGCTTCTTAAGATTTTTAGAATAACAGCAGAATTTTTATCCTTCCATGTCTGTTACCACCTTATATTTGTTTGGCTTATTTGTTAAGTATTGCACAACTTTCCCATTGGCCAGCTTGGTTGCTCATTGTGATACTCAAGCAACTTCTCTGAAAGTTTAGATGCTTAGATGATATTTTGCTGCAATTTCCTGTCTGAGATTTTAACTAATGTGTTATTCTATGAATAATACAAATATTCTATGAATCCATGGGCAGTAAATTATACAGCTGACTGATGAACAAGTATGTAAGTTATATATCTATATTAAAATGTATATATAGATGGCTGTGACTCTGCTCAAAAGTACAGTAAATAAAACGTCCCTCAGGATATAAAACATAGCTTTTTATTAGTTACTGTGAAGAAATTTAACTTTATTGCAGCCAAAACCAAGACACACAAAGGCAAAATATTCAGGGTGCAGACATGCTGCTTCCCCACTCCTACTGCAATTGTGAAAGGGAGAATCATGTGTGTTCAAGATCCTCTACACTTAATTCCTAAGTCAGTCTTTGCTCCACAATTATAAAGCATGCCCTTGCAAACTGAGAGGACTATTTCTGTGACACATGCATCGACCATGATGTGAAAGGAAAAGGGAACTGAATCAAAAATGTGGAAACCACTACTGTCTGCGATAGTCTGCTTGTTATGAGATTTTAAAATCAATTTATATCTCAGTGCAAGGGTATGGTTGAGGGAAGATAAGCTGTGCCTGGGGGAATAACTACAATATGAGAGTGGGATTGATTTGTCTGATGACAAGAAAATCTCTTGAAAAAAATTGCCATAGATTCCAATAAAATAGAAACCCATTCTTAATACACTGAGAAAAAAAATAATATGCCCTTTATTGTTGCACCTTAGAAGGTGCCGTGTGATCTTTCTGTGATGTATTTCTTATGAGCTAAAAAGTTAGTATTACAAAAATGTATATGTGGCAGATTTGTGTGAAATTATGAGACAAAGGATAGCGTTCTGCAGTGAAGAAAAAGGCTTAGAAACAGACCTTTAAAATTAGAAGTGCCTAATATATACTTCAAAAGAACTGCTAAATTAATGTATATACTTAAAGACCTATCTGCAAATGATCAGTGATCATTCCTTTCAGAAATGTGAGGATTTCCTAATGTCATCAAGCTAGATTATATAATCGATCCTGAAATAAACAGCTTCAGTATTTCTCACAAATAGAGTCTTTAATGTTTTTTTTCCCAGATTAATGTAATTTAATTTAAAATATTTTAAACCGATTACTGCTAATCTGGAAACTGTGATCAACCCATTGTCAACTAAGAAATTAAATGTCTTTTTTTACTGATTGGTAGGAGATTTTTTCATCTTGTAGGGGTTTATGTTTTGGTTGGATTTTTTTAATCTACACATTAAAACACAACTATGACCAGCTAGGGAAACATTTAACATGTCTT
>JANHFX010011306.1:24856-38494 GCA_027560015.1 Chloroceryle amazona | reverse complement strand
CTACCGGGCACGTCAGTGGGAAACTTCCCCGCGCAGAGCAGCCTGGATGCGGATCATGAAGCGGTTAGAAAACTGGGGGTGATGAGTCCCCCTCGGTGCGTGAGAGAGCGCGGGAGCGCTGAGGAGCTTCACCTTACCTGAAGGGTGGCGTAGGAGGGAATTGCAGCAGACACGGGAAAATGAGATAACTCGGCAGTGAAATAGATACAGCGTGTTGCAGATTCACGGGTCGGGGCTTTCAGAGCTGCTGCCTGAGGAGACCCTCGTTTCAGATGGTGAAATTCTTCCTTGTCTTACAGCCCAGCTGGCAGGCTGCCTGGTGGGGGAAGCTGCCATGTGTCTTCAGTGATGCAAGAGCTGGGTTGCAACCTTAAAGTTGCCAGACTGAGTGGGAAGTCTTTTTCAGTGTTTGGCAGCGTATGGTATTTCCCCTGCCTCTTCTCAAATCAGCCTTAAGCTTCCTGCTCCCCTATACTCAGAAACAACAAGGAAAGAACCCCAAAACCATTACTGGTCATAGGCAGACATTGCCCATGCCAGTTCTGTTCTGTTTGCACTGTAATTAATTCTCCTGCTCTGTTTAAAAATGAGTTGTGACAGCAGAGAGACCATGCTCGGGCTGAGCTAACTGTGTAGCAACAGTAAATGTAATGAAGTTGTTTGGCAAGCATTTCAGACTATATGAATAAGGATGCCAGAAAGCAATCTATTAATAATTAAGAGTTTTCTGCATAGTCATAAATAAGCAAATGCTGCAGCTCTACAGCGTAAGGAAGTCTGAGGGTAAAACTTTTTAATATTACCCAGTAATATTGCTATTAGAGCTCCCTCAGCTTTTCAATTTGCAGACACCAGCACTGGATGGAAACCCAAAACAGAACATGAAATAAACTTGTAGCCACCTTTGAGGGAACTAAGGTAGGTAACAGTAATGGGACTGAGGAGCAGGATTTTATCAGAGTTTCCTGCTAATCAGCTTGAGTGCCATATGCCAGGATGAACTAGAAGCTTATTTTAGAACAGATATCTTTGTAACAAAGAAACCCCACCAGTGCTGTAGAAGCAAAACAAAGTAAGCTGCTTAACCCTAAGGACATGATGAACAATCTCTCCTGCAATCAAAAAAAAAAAACCACTGCAACAGCCTTATTTAAAACTGTATCTGAGTACTCCAGTATGCAGGGGCTGGTATCTTGTCGCTGCAGGCTCAGGGAAGGTGCTCGGGTTGGCTGATCCATTACCTGCTGGTTTTATTTTCTTCACCTGGGTGTTGACATTAACCATGGGCACATAATTGCCAGGCTCTGCTCAGTGACATCCGGTGACAGGACAGGGGGCAATGGGTGCAGCTGGAACAGTGCAGGGTCCATGGAAACATAAGGAGAAACATTTTCAGAGTGAGGGAGACAGAGCCTGGAGCAGGCTGCCCAGGGAGGTTGTGGAGTCTCCTTCTCTGGAGACATTCAGAACTCTCCTGGACCCCTTCCTCTGTGACCTGCTGCAGGTGATCCTGCTCTGGCAAGGGGGTTGGACTCGATGACCTTTCGAGGTCCCTTCTAACCCCTAACTAACCCCTATGTGATTCTGTGATGATTATCCATTTAAATTGAACTTAAGGATAAAACAGCTTTAGGGAAGTTTTGGTGGGTTTCGTTTTGTTTTGTTTTGTGTTATGTTTCTTTTTTTTTTTCTAGTAGTGGTTTTAATTGTTCGCCTTTTTTTTTTCTTTTCCTAGGAGTTGCAGTAGCAGGGAAGGGAATTCTTCCTAATGGACAACTACTGAGCACTTCGGGACTCCCAAGACAGACGTTGCAAGCTTGAGGCACATCGGACTGGAATCATGTTAAACAAGCCAGTAGTGGTGGAATCCCTGATCGTCTTCGTCATCGTTCTCTTTGTGCACGCGGTGGTGTGGGACCGCTACTCCTGGTGCGCTGTCGCTCTCGCCATCCAGGCTTTTTACATCCAGTTCAAATGGGACCGCCTGCTCCAGCTGGGGGGGGCCGTATTCCAGTTCCGCACAGCGGCGAACAGCGGCCTCCTGCCAGCCAGCATGGTCATCCCCTTGCTGGGGATAGTGATGAAGGAGAGGTGCAAGTCTGCTGGCATCGTGTACTTCGAACGCTTTGGCGTCGTCGTAGCTTCCACGGGCATGCTGGTTGCCCTCTTCCTGTCTGTAATCGCCGTCGGCGTCACAAAACCTGTGCCGACCAACACTTGCATACTCACTGGTGTGGCTGGCAGTATAATTATCTATACCATGAAGCACTCTTTGACTGTTTCAGAAGTGATAGAGGTGCTGGAAGTGCTGCTCATTTTTGTCTACCTCAGTATGATCTTGCTGTACTTGTTGCCTCGCTGTTTTACTCCCGGAGAAGCTTTGCTGGTTCTGGGAGGTACAAGTTTTGTTCTCAATCAGCTCATTAAACGCTCGCTTAATGTAATGGAGGGCAGAGGTGATCCCATAGACTTTTTCCTTCTGGTAGCAGTTGTTGGAGTTGTTCTTCTTGGGCTTTTTTTCACTGTGCTCTTCCTTTTCATGGATTCGGGTACGTGGATCTCCTCCCTCTTTTTCCACATGATGACAGCAGTGCTAGGCCTAGGGGTCATCATGCCCTGGCTGTACCGGCTGATCCAGAGGAACCCTTTGCTCTGGCTGCTCCAGTTTCTGTTTCAGACACAGACAAGAGTTTACCTTCTTGTATATTGGACCTTTTTGGCTGCTTCAGCCTGTGGCATAGTTTTCTACCAGAATGCCAAGAGGTCATCTGAATCTAAAAAACACCAGGCCTCGACTATAACCAGGAAATATTTCCATTTCATTGTTGTAGCTACTTATGTTCCTGGACTGATTTATGACCGCCAGCTTCTCCACGTTGCTGCAGTGCTGTGCCTGGCAGTGTTTATCTTCTTAGAGTATATTCGGTACTTCAGGATCAAACCATTTGGCCAAACCCTGAGGCATTTGCTGTCTCTCTTCTTGGACGAGAGAGACAGTGGACCTCTAATCCTGACTCACATTTATCTCCTCCTTGGCATGTCCCTCCCGGTGTGGTTGTTCCCCAGATCTTGTGCTCCTAAAGGTACCTTGTCTGGGGCAGGAGCACTGGTCCCCTACTCAGGGGTGCTGGCAGTAGGGGTAGGAGACACGATTGCCTCTGTTTTTGGCAGTACAATGGGGGAAATCAAATGGCCAGGAACAAAGAAGACCTTTGAAGGGACCATGACAGCTATTTTTGCTCAGATCATTGCTGTGGCTCTTATCCTGATCTTTGACAGCAGCGTGAATCTGAACTCCAGCTACGCCTGGATTCTGGCATCTGTGAGCTTAGTTTCTCTTTTGGAAGCTTATACTACCCAAATTGATAATCTGCTGTTGCCTCTCTACCTCCAGATAATGTTTATGGCATAGCAGCACTTCCAGGAACAGGTTTCTCCCTTTGTAGAGGAAAGTAATACTAGAATATGCACTGTAATGAGAGCTCAGAGCTGATCTGAACACTGCTTTTGGTACAGCAGATGAAATTGTTAAAGAAGTGAAAGAGACCTATTTAAAACAAAGAGGTTTTCTTTGGTCTTGTTTTTCTCCCCCCACGTTTAAAACAGCATGAGTTGCTTTATGTTCTCACAGGAGCACAAAAAGGACTGATTAAAAATAGCATTTGTGTTTAATAATCCAATGCCAGTTTCTTCTGGGTGCCCAGAGGCAAAGGAAGAAGAGGTAAGTCAAGGAGAAGAAAAAAAAAAACAAAACAAAACTAATGAAACTTGTCAGATGTCGCCACCTCTGTATCGCATCAGAGCCAAAACTCATTTTGCTGTACTTGTACTACTGACTGTGTGAACTCCTTGTTTCTGTAGAAGCACCATGTAAAGCATGTTTGCTCATGAGGGGGAGCACAGAGTTGGGTAGGACTGTCCAAGTGTCACCAGCAAGAGCCACACTGACGCACTGCGCTGCGCAGGCTCCGCAGCTGTACCAGCCACGTTAAACCAGGGCCAGTGGGGGAGGCTTGAGAGGGTAAGAGACTCTTTATTCCAAACGGTACTAACAGAAGGGTTGCAGTTTTAGCCCTAAAGTTTTGTGCAACAAGGTGGTTTTCTCTTTTTCAAGATTTTAATCTCTAACAATCTTCTAAATTCATTTGGAATAATATTCACTATAGGGGAAAAAAGCTAAGCAAAGTCACAGATAAAATTAATGATACATTAATCATGAAAGCAGGAAATCTATTGAAGTCAATAAACTTTTCTTACACTATTGCAGTTTTCACATTTTTTCAGCTAGATGTCTAATCAAATAATTTATAAAAATGCTTCTGTCAAATGGAGTCAACTCATTTAACTCTGTCCATTTAACTAAAATTATAGCTACCATTCTGTGGCTGAAAATCCTACCTAAGTTTTTAGTCTATTAAACACCTCTCTACCAACAATCTCTTCTCCCCACTTTGCTAAGTGTCCATTAGAACAAAACACTTTAGCACACCCCCCCTGCCTCATGCCCTCAAAAGTGTCTGAGCAGAAGTTTACATTCCAGGGCTCGAGTTTGCAGGCTGAAGGGAACTTCTGACACTTCTTACTCCTTTTGGGAACAGTTTTGTGGGAGTCCAAAGTTCCTTACGCAACACTGCCCTGCAGTCCTAGTTCTGAGACTGGGTTTAGGAGTGAGAATAAGACCGGGGTGGAATGAAACCACCGTGCAGGGCCAGCAAGACAGAACCAGCAGCATTGGCCCCAGACTCTAATGCTCTGTTTGTCTCTGCAAGGAGCCAGGGCTCCAATAGCTCCGAGACAGTGTTGCCAAATTAACTCCCTGCCTGGGCAGGGCTCCTGAGATTTGCTACCACTTTTCCTCAGGATGTCAAAATTGTCCAGAGTTGGTTTTGGTTAATAATGTAATAAATTGTCAGATACTCTCTGCAGGAAACCAAAGTCAGTAATTGCACTAGAGTGAGTTTCCTTTACACCTAACAGGAAATCCTGCAAATCCAAACCAGCTTCTTGCTTTTATTTATGCACTTGGAAGTAAATGGGTTTGTACATTTTAGGTGGTGGGGCGTGTAATCAGAGTCCAAACGACCCCTCCTCAACAGAAAGGTGCTCATCTGCATTAACTCTGCTAATGGAAAGATACAGAAAAAGCTTTTGCTGCTCCCACCACGAGCCACAACCTTCACCATCAACAGCATGAAATAGCACCAGAGTTCAAGTCATTTTTCTTCCACCCTGCTCACAGCTGTCAAATAAACTAGAAAAGGTAGGGCAGTGCAGCTGTACCTGCAGAAACTGAACTCAAGGCTCCTGCTATTGCCATTACCCATCTTCCTCATTCCTTCCACTGCCACCCGATCGTTCCTCTGTGGTGAATTCTGTGCTGTACTGAACCTATTCTGCATTGCACAGCAAAGCCCCACAGGCTGCAAGGAAGCTTCTTCTCATAAAGACACCAAAATTGACCGTTTCCCATCAAACAACTGCCAGAGACAGGCAGCACACTTGTGAAAGGGGTGAGCAAGTAAGAACTGGGGCTCAGGACCACCAGGACTCCAAGCGCTCCAAGGTTACTGTGCTGTAATTAGTGCTTGGATGATGCCAGGCCAGTGAAATGCCATCTGTACAGCTTCTCTTCACTTTAGGATCCAGGCTTAAGATTGTCTCAGATGTAATTTATACTTCTTAGCATTCCTCAGATGTCTCCTTGCTCTAAGTTGGTTAGGGTTTTTTGGGGGGGTGAGGTTGGGGATAGTAATTGGTCTTGTGCACACTGAAGGTGCAAACCAGTCATCAGAAAATTCAGCACTGGCCCCATCCACTGGGAGAAGGTCACACTGTGTCTTCCTCAAAGAAATGATGGAAAGAATGGGAGACAAAAAGGAGAATTCTTTTCTTTTTTTTTTTGATTTAAATGTTAGCAGGCTGAGCGGGTTGGGGGATTTTTTTGTTTGTTTTCATAATTTCAATATGAATCTTTTACGAACTGTGATATTTTTAATCAACACACCCAGGGATTAAACACTCAGCTGCTGTTTGCTAGAAATACTTTGAAGATTGATTGTAAAAGTAGAATTCTGCTTCATTTTGCCACCATAAGATTATTTTCAATCACTACCATTCAGACCATAGGACAGAGACCCAAGGGTAAAGGTCTCCACATGGCACATTCACCTGCATTGCTGGGATCCACACAGCCAAGAAAGGCACTAGACAAGCTCTTGACTTAAGCAGAAGAAAATACAGAGTATCTGCAAGAAGAACCGGTCTCAGTCAAGGTGCCATGGTCTTTAATGGTCCATTCTCAAAACTGAGAAAGTTTCCTTACCAAAAGGGCTGTGCCTATCCTGTAATCACAGGGCTCTTGCTGTAGTAAAAGTCTGACCAGTGCCTGCATTAAGGGTCCTTGTTCTGAGAAGAGGATCAATTAATCTTGAGAGCTGATCTAGTCAAAGTTGTATTTAAAGGGAACAGGAACCAATGATCAGAAATGAATATTGATCAGATACTGACTCCAGAAGCCAATCACTAACGTCAAGTGTAGAGCGATGGAAAAGGCAGTTCGGGAGTTGGCTGGAGCCTAGGAAGTAAGAAAGAGGGAAAATCAAAACTTCATTGAAATCAATGCTGAGGTACTACCAACAGAGACTGTGGGACACATAAAACCACCCCATAAAAGTTTACCCCGGCTTTTCAATTGAAAAGCTTCCTTAGCTCCTGGTTAAGATGGTGACCTTACCAGTTCTCTTTGCTCCAGCTGGTATCTTTGGCTTCCATCACGTGGAAGGTGAACACGTGGCGAGAAGACTCCGAGCTGTTCTGCTCACTCTTATGGACAACTTCACCGTGGATGAGGATGAGCCCACCTGTTTGAAAGAAAGAGCCGTGCTGCTTTCTCCAAATTTGAGTGCTAAGCTCTTTTAGAGAAGTTGAAAGTGTTAAAATACCATTTTAGCTCTCTTATTTTTCCTGAGCTATAAAGCAGACTTGTTTGGGGGTGGTTTTTACCTTTATTTATAGGCAGGGGTATGAACTGGCTGTCATCGTAGGCTCGCTCCGACCCCACAAACTCTACGCATGTGGAGGTACCCGAAGCTGCACGGACCATCCTCCGGGTAATTCCACCTGCAAACCCACAGAACAAGCAAACACACATCAAAATTAAACAGTTAACAACATTATTCAGAGCTGTGATTTCTCTTGGCAATTATAGGAACTTCATTATTATAGTACAGTGTAACCTTTTCCTTAATAATTTGGGTGGGGTTTTTCATTAGGCAAAGATTTGGGATTTTTCCAGCTGCAGCAGAAACCACTGAACAACAACAATTTTTTTTTCTCCTTTCTGTCTCTTTCTTTGAATTGCAACATGGCCCTTTAGGAATATGAATAGTCCTACACTTCTGCAAAGCCAACCTTTGGTCCATTCCTCCTTTCTAGAAGAGCATAAATTGCAACCAGAGTGCAGCTGACTCTGGAGTTGATGAGGGATGAACACCTTAAAGATCTTAGCACTATGATTACACTCGGTGAGTGAATGCAACTCAGGGAGTGAGGTGAGCAGAGGTCTGAAGCTGATTAGTGTGCCCTAGAGCTGGTGAAAACCAGAAACCTGCTGGAATCCAACAGTGCTGAGACACACACAGCAACTACCAGTGGTCACAACAGCCTCTACCTGAGGCTGTGCTGATCTGCTTTTGTCTGTGTCCCCCCCGGCTGTTCACTGATGGCTCAGATGGTGTCCAAGTGATCCTTGCATAGATTTGGAGGGTTTCCTTCTTTACTGAAATGCAGACAGGTATCTGAGAGTTGTGTTTGTGTGTAAGAGGATTTTTATTCCCCTTACATAGGGCTGTCAGGACTAAAACTGTTAATTGGCCAGGGTGAAAAGGGGAATCTTTGTGAAGGGGGTGCAACCTGGAAAAGAAGCAGCTTTGTGAGTGGATGGACAAAAACCCCAATAATAATAATTATAATAATATTAATAATAATCGAGTGATTTCTCAGTGTATTTCTGCTCCAGAAGGCAAAAGGATGATTATTACTCTTAGCAGTCCAGATCAGACTTGAGGAGCATTTTCAAGGCTACAGTCACAACTGTGGAAAGAGCAGCAACGTGTTTCACTGCAGGAAGAAAGGACCCAGTGGTTTAAGACCTTCTTTACATTAATGCCTTAAATCTCAGTGGCCTGGCAAGAAAGACTCTGAATCTTGGAGAGGAAGCTTCTGAAATAATACTGAAGCAAAAAGAAAAAGATTAAGGATCAGTGTTAATTGGTGTCCCCTTAGGTTCTGGAGTAAATAAAAATTCAGGAGGACTGTCCGTGTCACCCTCCAGTCCGTGCCACCCCCCACCCTCAGTCAAGATGAGGGAGCACATTTCACAGCACACACTAAACCACCCTGACTCTTACTGGTGTGAGAGCCCGGAATGAACCACAAGCAGCCGTTCTCCTGCGTGGCATCTTCCAAAGCGATCCAGAACCCCAGGATTCTGCCCAGGGGCTCCGTGTGCAGGAAGGTGGCATCCTGGTGTGGGGTCACTGCAACGAGACACGGTCGTTAGGGACTTTTAATGCCTGAGGAGTTTAATATCGCTGGAAGGATGGCAAGTTTGCATCTTCCTGACTTTTTGCCCTGCCCTGCCCACCCCATTAAATCTTACACCCACAAAAAATCCCACCCTCCAGCCTGCTGCAAATGTAAAAGTAGCTGTTTGTTCAAGTTGCACATGATGTAGAAATTTTTCTGGAAGACGTGGATGCTTTTTAATAATTTTAAGAAGGTTTGGACCACAAAACTCACAGGCTGAAGTCTGATTCTGAGCCTTTTTCCTAGCAAGACTCTTTTCTTAAAGGAGTAGTATGTGCAGTGTGATAACAAATCTCACCTTCACCACCAATGCCAGGTTGCTGCAAGGAAAGAGAGGTGATGTGTGAAGAGAAGAGTTTCACAGCTTCCAACCCAACAGGTCTTATTTCTTGAGTGACAGGACAACTTGAATTACTGTACCTTGAAGATATACATGCTCTGCACAACTACTGGTCTCTCCAGGCCTAGTTTTCTTCCCAGTTCCTGCAAGGAAATGTTCCAAGAGTTATGTTTGCAGTCTTCTGCATGCTGTAAAGATTATTCTTTGAAGATATTTAAATTTCCTTTTACAGCCAGACTTAGTCTCCTCAGGAGTTTAGAAAATTAACTACTCCATAATTTTTTTTTCCCCAGAATATCCTAGGAAAGATTAACAGCAGCAGCTCACCTGCACCTTGGAGGAGTGGGTGATCTGCTTGAAGACAGGATCATAAGCATGTAAGGCTAAGGGGAAAGAAAAAGGGGAAAGAAAAGGCTCAGGCTGAGTATTTAATTAAAGAAGGGAACTTGGCAGCTCTCAGCGAGCTGCAGAGACAACAGCCAAGTGACATAAACTGCAGCCAGAAACTTTCATCGCTCCCAGGGGTGCACAGACGTGGCTTAGCACACCTACAGTGATACAAGAGCCATACATTTGTACAGTCTGCCTTAGAGACCACAACCATAACCACTCACTGGCCACAAAATGCAAGCATATAAAAAAAATAGTGTGTAACAAAGTGAACAGAAATTGAGTAATAAGTGATTAAGCATTGTATCATGCAAATGCTAACAAAATAACCACTATGCATGACCCTTATGCACAAAAGTTAATTCACCCTTTAAAAACCACAGTTCTTATGACCTACTAAAAAAGAAATTACTGCAAAAATTAACTAGAGCTTCATCTTTGGTGCCCTTCTCAGAAGGCCAAGGCCCACAGGTCAGAGCTGTTTGCTCACAGACACCTGCTGCAGCCCAGCTCCAACAAAAAGGGGAATGGTGCCTCCACCTCGTTGTGATCAAATTTGCCATGAGGACACACGACTGAGTCCAGCAGAGGCTGCTCCCAAGCAAGACTTGGCCAAAAGGAGGAATTACCAGGAAAAAAGAAAAAAAGAAAAGAAAAGAAAAAAGTCTAGAGAAGCCTTTTGAATTGTTCAGTTGCTAAGTCAGCAGATATCTCTGCCCCTGGGGAAAAGCTAAAGGATAAGAGAACAGCAGAGGGGCTGGGCAGGGTGGGGCAGCGTTTTTCCGAGGAAAAACAAACCCCAAAAAAACACAAACAAACAAAAATGCAACACAAAAAAACAAAAACACCGAGAACTCTTGGTACGGAATTTCCAAGCTCAGTAAAGATTAATCTGAACAAAGTTCACGTGTTCCGAGATGCAGCGAATCCCGCTCTTATTTTCCACATATTGTTTGGAGACAGAAGGGACCAAAACACAATCTCAGTAGCTGGGAGAGAGGAAATAGGTCGAAGTGAATCCAGTAAGCATAGAGAAAAGGTGCTGGTAGCACTGAAGGCAGGAGGACAGCTGTGGCAGTGGCAACCCACCGCTGCACGGGACACAGAAGGGGCGGTTTGCTCTGGTTTGCTCTGCAGTGAGTGTGACCAGTCCCAGGTGGTGGATTCATTCGAGCAATCTCTTACATAAAATAGGCAAGGGCTGAAGTCCAGATTTTTGCACATCAGTGACTCTGAGCTATGTGTAGCTGAAAAACCTCCAAGAAAGTTTGGGTTATTTTGAAAAGGATCGTACCAGAAGATTTTTAAACCCTTTGACAACAGAAAGTGAGGGGCAGCATGGAGAGAACTGCAGAGATGGTGACAGAGCCACGTGGGGAAAAGCAGATTGACAGGCAGAAGTCAAAGTGAAGAATTTAGTGCAGAAACCCAGAGTAAAGCAGCCCGAAGCTGCAAGGACAGGATCTTGGTGGCCACAATAGCAAGAAGGGGTGAGGTGTGCGGTATCTGATGCAGTCATCCCCAGGAGGCAGAGAAGCAACAGAAGAGGGAAGTTGCTTCTCTGCTCAGGAAGGTTTCAGCTGAGATGTCCAAGATTATTTATAGTAGGTAGGTTTGGAGAAATCCTCAAGACTGAAAACCACATCCCTTTTGTCCACCTCTCTCAAAACACCATCCTTTAAACATACCGTGGCCGATCTTGCTGATGGATTTCTCCTTTGGAATTAGAAAGTTACCTATGGAACAAAACCAGAATTTAACATTGTTTGTGAAGGAGGAATTGTCCCTGGATCTGGAAACAGGCCCCTGACCCCTCAGCCTTCTCCTGTCCCCTCCCTCTGGCTAACTCAACCGAGGGCTTACCTCTCTCGTCCAAAACACCTTTCTCAAAGAAGAATCTAATCTTGTCTCCACTGGTTAGGAAATAATCCGAGCTACCCTGCCAGGGATAAGAACCCAGTAAAGATAATATCGTTTAAAAAAAAAAAAAGCATAAAGGAACCCTTGATCAAAGCATTAATACTCACCTGCATCTTTTTCCCATTAAGCCGCAGCATAAACAAAACACAGTCACTAGAAACCACTCAGAAAAATGCTTTTCACAACTCTATCTTGGCATTGATTAGGACTTCACAAAAACCTCTCACAGAGGCCACCCTTGCTTTTCTTTTGCTGGCTGCCTGGAAAACAACCCATTTTCTGTCTGCAGAACAAGTACAAACTGATCTCTGTGAGCTGCTTGTGGCTACCAGGGGCAATGGCTGCGGGGGCAGAAAGCACAGCAGAGCCTCACACATCCTCTTCTCCTTCACCCTCCAGTAAGAACGCCATTAGACATTCATAGAAAGCTAGAGAGCTTTCTCATAGCTCAGTTAGAACAAAGAATTGTGTTTCCCCAGAGTGAATCCTGAACAGCTATTTGCCTTTTCCCTTCCTCCTCCCAGCACCGTGATGGGGACAGCCCTGCCCTTCTCCGTACCTGTGCCTGGAGCTGCTCCTCTTCCTTGGTCGAGAACTCTGTGCGGCAGTGCGGTGGCACTTCCATCTCCGCTACGATTCTCTGAATCTGGCTCCTCATGCTGTCACACTCCTCTGCGGTGAAAAAATGCTCTAGGACAAGGAAGCCATCCTCATGGAACTGAAAGAGACAGGGTGACTGCTCTTCCCCAGCGTCCCTGGGGGAAGCAGCACAAAGCAAGAGAACACAGTTCTGGCCCTTTGCTATGCCTCAGCTCAGTGTGGAAAACATCCCAGCTTGGGCTCTGCAGCTGGACAACCTGCTCCTAGGCTTTAATTTCAGGAGAAGTTTCTATTGTCAAGAAGACAGCTCATTAACATGCTTCAATTCCACACGGCTGAGGACAACGTATCTCAATCAATGCCTCAGTCCAGCAAGCAGAGATTTAATCACTAGAGCCGTTGTGGCTTAAGGATATCTCAGATATCTAAGACACACAACCAGGGACTATTAAATTGCAAAGCCTGGTAAGTGAACAGAGCAGCTGGTCCTGTGTGCCAAGTAAGAATTAAATTCCATTACAAGCTGGAAAGAATTGTTTTCTCAAAGGGAAAAAACCCCAGGTGATTTCTCACACTTGACTACACAGTTCCTTGCAAAATGAAGTGAACTCTGCTGGCACCACTGTTTCCCTATATAGAACACCCTGGAGATTATCCTTTGACAGGCAGATGGCGACTTCATGGATGAGAGCTGAGCAGTGGAGACAGAAGGGCACAAGAGAAATTCTTCCAAGAGCTGTGCAGCACAACTTGCTCTCTAGAAGAGGTTGTAGCAACAACAGGATCCTCATACACTCAAAATAAATGTCATATGAGAAGCTGAGAAGAATATAAAGTGTTTGTAAAGCAGATCTTTGCTAGACCTGAGCACAGGTTAACTAGTAGTGACTGTACCTTGCCAGTAGCGTCAGCTACCTGCACTGCAGACCCTCCTTCCCTGGGTTCAGTTCCTTACCTTTTGGATCTGATGCTGGGTTACAAATGCCATCGGGACAGGAGCTCCCAGGATCCCACCAGCAACACCACGATGCCACCCAGGCTGTGCAGGACGGACTCACTGCCCCTTCACGTGATCTTTTCCCTAGCATGTGATAACAGCAAATACTGGGCAGCCAGTGGAGCTGCCTCTCGAGGAGTTTTGTCCCCACCTCTGGCCACTTGTTCCTGGCAGGGATATTCAGGGCTGCAGTTTTGCTTTGGCTTTTGCTGCTACTTAAAGTGCAGAAAAGCATTCTGCTGGAGTGCAGTCACAGACTTGATTCACTTCTTAACTCCAAGGAGGAATCACTATTTTAATTAAGAACGCAGATTAAAAAAAGCAGTTAAGCTGGTAAATACAGTGGTAAAGAAAGAAAAAGGGAGGTTTTGATTCAAGTAGGAGAAAAAATCTAAAATTTTTGAAACAATCTTAAAGTGGCAATTCAGGCTTTTTTAGAGTCCTCTCTGCTTGGTCAGAATCACAGACCCATTTAGGTTGGAAAAGCCTTATAAGATCAAGTCCAACTGTTCACCAGCACCGCCAGGTCACCACTAACTCCTGTCCCTCAGCACCACATCCCCACAGCTTTGAAACCTCTCCAGCGATGGGGACCCCACCACTGTCCTGGGCAGCCTGGCCCAGAGCTTGACAACCCTGGTGGGGAAGAAATTGTTCCTCATGTCCAAACCAAACCTCCCCTGGTGCACCTTGAGGCAGTCTCACCTGGAGGAACTCCAGCAAGCCAGGAGATGAGAAGTGTCAGTCTAAAGGGTGTGAATCTGAAGAGCTTTCACCAAGGGCTGGGTAAAATCCCAAGAACATA
>JANHFX010011306.1:0-24756 GCA_027560015.1 Chloroceryle amazona | reverse complement strand
GAGCTTTCACCAAGGGTTGGGTAAAATCCCAAGAACATACCCGCTATTTTCACTCACAGCTGCTCTTTGGCGAGCCATACCCTGCTCCGTTCGCTCTCCTGCGGCTCCAAACTGGTGTGTAAACTGGTGAACCCGAAAGCACCGTTCCAATCAGAGGAAGAAAACCCAGGAATTCGATGTGACAGGAGCAGCGAGTGATGCCGAGCGGCCAGCCCGGCGGTGGCGCTCCCGGCCAACCCATCACCCAGCGCACACGGACCCCGGGAAGGGTTTTCTCTCCAGAGGGGGGACCCAAAAACAAAACAACACCACCACCACCTTGATTCTTGCGGGAAACACTGCAAACAAGCTTTCAGCAGCACTCCCCAAAGATAACACTTCCTGGAGGAGGTTTTATGCGTCACTCGCCTACCCAAAAGAAAAGGCAACAAAATGAAAGGGGAAGAATGCTCAGGGGAAGGTGTTTATTTCTAAATATATTTGGTAGCCACTGAAAAGGTGCCTGGAAGAGATGTTGCTTGGAAAAAAAAATATAAGGGAATCAACTCAGGATGAAGATCCCTCCTCCTGTGGCTCGAGCCTTTTTCCTTTTTTTTAATTCAGATAAAAAAGGAATTCTGTGTTTTCATGAGAAACTGTCTGGTTTTGAGCATTTACAGCTTGTTTTCAACCTTTTCCCTGCACACGAGAGGATGGGAGTTCAGTAGTTTAAAAAAAGCTGCATTTGCTACAGACTTTAATCACTAGGCTACAAAACACAGAGAGGAGGGGGCGAAAAAAGTGCTGTAAACCACACAAGCAGTAGTTCCTCCTTCCTGTTACCCGACTCTTGCCAATTGATCGAGGTGAAATATTTTTAAGATGTGTAACCAGTGGAAAAACCCTGCTGCAGGCATTGCATGTAAGTCAATCTCGTGAGAACCCCCCTCACACCACACTCTGGGGAGGCACCGATCCTGGGGAAACTCACCTTCTGCACCCTCCCATGCCACTCCCCACACCCTCTCCAATACCTTCCTCATTCATGATGCCATGTACTTCTCATTCCCAGTCATCTGTTTTTTTTCCAGCAATTTAGCACGCCATCTTCTCCACTCCCCCCCTTACGCACATGGGATGACTTCAGAGGCTGGTTTAGTCCATGCACATGAGAGTAAACCACAGTTTTCCTCTTCTGTGGATTGTTTAGAGCCATATAAACAGCAGATCACAGCAAGTACCAGAAAATAACCCATTGCATCAACTAGTTGAGGCAACCAATCTTGGTTAGAGGAGCACTCATCCTCTGTCCTCAGGAGTCCTCCAGTTCTTTGCCACCCCGGACACGCTCCTATTTTGAGGCTTTTCAGCAAGAGGAAAACCACCTCCACCACATAATGCCCCCAAAAAAGAGAAAGATGTCATCTTTGTAAATACTTTCTCCTCCAGTAAGTTTAAAAAAGGAAGGTAGAAAGTACTTGGACAAAACTGGGAAATGACCCTATTTTCCTTCCCCTCCTCCCCCCTCCAAGGGCTCTTTTGCAGACTGTTCAACAGCCAGGCCTGCAAGAAAACTGCACTTCGAGCAAAGTCCATTGGAGGCTGCCAAAGCCCATCCCTTGTCTGTACGAAGGCAGAGGAGCAAGTGACACCTGCATCGTGAACAATCCTGCATCAGACAAAGCAGGAGTGTTTCAAATGCTCTTCTGACTGGCACAATTATCCTAATTTCCTCCTCAATAAGAGTTCCTGTTGAAACCATTTGGAGCCAAGCCAACTTGCCTGCTTCCCCAGAGACACTTTAAGCAGCTCAGAACCTCTCACCAATATTGCTGCTGTTGGAGCTACCAGGGTTATTAGGTAAGAAAAAGTTTCAGCTAGATCTCCTGAAGGCTTTGATATGATCAGCAACAAGTGACAGAATATTTAATGACAAACAAGGAGCACAGGAACAATGATATAATTTCATAACGAGTATTTAAACTGTACTAAATAGTACATTAGTATTAAAAGGGTATAGATACTTGAATACTTTTGTTTCCCCTGCATTGGCAGTCCTTCCTTTCTTTGAAGTTAGCAGGAGTCTCAGAAATGCAGTACTTTTCCATTGGGAAGATTCCCCTTGTCATCAATTTAAACCCAAGATGGTCATTTTCTTCAAAAATCAAGAAGGTAAAAAGCTTACGGTGCAGCAGGGCTAGAGGATTTTACCAGACTAAAATTAACATAGTTCTATCTACCTCTGTTGTATCTTGATGCTTTTTAATGAGCTACATAGAACATTTGGAATTATTAGGATTAGAAGACTTTCTCCAACAGAGACAGATCAGTTCTTTTCCCTTGGGCTCTTTCCCCATTGCTGTGTTGAAGTCCTACAGCAACCCAGCAAGCACCCGTTTTCTTTGACAGTACCTTTCAATTATTTCCTTTTGCTCAGCTCTTCAAAGAGCTGGTAAATCCTCACCAAAAGGAGCTGCAGTCTTAAGTGAGCCTTGGCTGACAAGGGGCATTTTCCCCCTCTCTCGGTTCAGTCCTGCTAAGCATTTAATTAAATCTCCTCAATGCTAATAAGCAGGATCACAAACCACCACCTTTCACCTGTTTCACAGCCTGCTCACAGTTTCTGTCACCGAAGTGGGGCCAATGTCACCGTGGTCAAGTAGTCTGGCACAAAGGAAGCAAAGGAGAAAAAAATACAAGAGAAATACCTTTTTGTACAATAAATGGGCTGCACAAACTCAGACTGTCTTTGGAAGTTAGAGGCTGATTCTCTAACACATCGTGAACATGCTCAGTTAGGGAGGATGCTGTCTGCCAGCATTTGCAGTTCAAGAAGCAGAGCATGGGGTAGGCAGACAGCTAGGAAACATACTTAAATGATTTGTTACCAGCAGTTGGCTCAAGAGACTATTTCTATGGCAACAGGCAGTCTCCTGCTTTGCCTTCAGTCACTATTCCTCTTCAATGTGCAAAACTTTTGAGCTTCCATAGGTCTATGTGGACAATACTCCCAACAGGCTTTTCTATTTGGCAACAGTTTCGGGCATTTATTGAAAGGATGGTGAAATACATAAGGCAGTCCAGGCTTGTCGCTGCGCAGAACTCTTCTGGACATCTACTTCTTGCTTATTCATAAAGGAATGGCATCATCTGCAAGGACTCGTGTAATGAGTCAAAGAACCCATCAGTCCTACACAATAGCTGGAAGTATGAACATCTGTCTTCTGAAGAGAGAGATCCTGAAAGGCCAAGCACCTTTGCATACAGAAAACTTAAAAGAAAGCAGACATAAAAGGAAAATGCAAATGATTAAAATGTTTATTCTGTTAAAGTGTCCAGTCTTACAAGTCTCTCAGAGAACACAATAGCAGCCTTCAGTGCTTAAGGTGGAGGTGCTGTTGATCAGCTGCCCAAACAATCCCACATACAAGGTAAATGTCATGATTCCGCAGTGTTACATCAAGTCCCAGGCCTGGGATGCCAAACCACAGCCCTGCTCATGCATTTACAAAATGGGAGGGAACAATGTTTAAGCCATGAGTAGTGTCTTTCTTAAATGGGCACATTTGTCAGCTGTAAAGGATGACTCAGGCTCATTAGCCCCCCTTCTCATTAAGTCTCCTCTAGAAAAAATTTCCCCCATTGTTCAGTGAAATTCCTTTAAAGGAGACAGAGATGGAGGAAGGGAAGGGTAATTCCAGAAATCCTAAACTGAGCCTTTCTTGGTAAGAATTCACACAATGCTCGTCCTCATTATCGGGTCCAGCAATTCAGATACAGCTACTATTGCAAAGGGATTTTAGAGATGAGATTTCTGGAGGATTTCATACAGTCAAAGCAGCTGAGTATTAACCTACCACTGCAGCTGGAAGGAGAAAGGTCCGAGTCAAACAACCCTCTTGTCCAGTTCCAGTTCTGCTTCACACACTGTTAGAACACAGGTAGGACAGAATCCTCCTCACTGTTTTGGCACATGGTTAATAAAACTACAGGATCCCACTGTGCGGCCAAACAGTGGGGGAAAAAAATCCTATTCTAATGCAATGAGGAAGAAAAAAGTAAATAAGGTTTAAGCAATAGTTTTCCTAGTTAGCATTCACACAGCCTTACCTTGGGTAACATTTCCGAGTGAATGACTCTATTGTTTACAGAATGACAGTAGTGTTTGTCAGGGAGAAGTCACACCAAAAGTTAAGAAATCTCTCCATGGTCGAAAGAAAAAGAATCAGAGGGAGCAGCTGGCTTCAGGCAGAGCCTGTTACAAACATACTTGAAGGAGCAAGCGGATCTGTGGAGAAGTTAAGTTCATGTATCTCTAGAGAAGGCACAGCTAAGGAGGAAAAGAAGTTACCCCTCCACTGAAGAAGGACCAAGAAAAAAAAACCAAAACCAACCCAAAAAGAAAAACCCAAACCAAATGAAATCCAAAGAAATCAAACCATGCAAATCCCTTTCCAAGCATAAAAAAGGGTCAAGAAAGGAAACAATGTCACAGCTGCTGAATCAATAACATTTGAAACTTTTTTCCATACCCCTTATTCTCTAAAGGATGTGTTATTGTTCTTAAAATTCCTAGAATCATTTGGTAGAGTTAAAAAAAAAATCCAACACAACCCAGCAACAAAAATTAATACTATTTATGGTAATGAACACCAAGAACTTTAATTAAAATGAAGTGAGCTAAATGGAGTGTATAAATGATAAAATAAAAAATGAGGTAGGATATTATTAGGAAGTGACAATTAATACCAAAGAACACCACACGAGGAGATAGTGAATTATTCCAGCTGCTGAATTAACTGAGGACCAAATAATAAAATCAGAAAATAGTCTTAAACAAAGATCAGCTCCAGCTAACATTTCAGTGCATAGCTTCAGATACAGCAAGATTCAACATATTTGATAGGTTTGGCATTCCTTGCCTTTCAACTTGTTCAAAATAATTAGTTGCAACTTATTTTTGGGGGGTATTTAGCAGGAAAGGTAGAACTCCATTTTATCAAGCTCCAATCCTAACATGGGCTGCGTGTGCTTGTGATCTACAGGGGCTCCAAGAACTCATTCAGCTCAGAAGTGCTACTAAGGAAATACTTGGGCTTAATTCAAGATGTACAGTTTAGCAGCTAGAACCAATCTGGTTTGCTGCCACTGGAGTGCTTTGCAAAGCCTGTCAGCAGACCCTGCCCAGACTGTTGATTGTCTACTTAAAACTTTTTTTTCTGAACACACAAATCAGCGTCAGAAATAAACCCTTCTAAACTTCAGTTTAATGGAAACTCGAAGGAAAAAATGTGATTGAGTAGCTGCAGGTGAGGAAGGATTGTTGATGTAAGCTCATCCCTCAAAGACTGACAAGTATGGGAAGTGAATGACTCTGCTGTGCCTTTTGCAGGAGTCCCGAGCAGTAAACATGCTCAGGACCTCATGGTTTAGACCCTGTCCTTGAAGTTTTAAAGCTTCTTCCATCTCATTACATGAGACCAATACTCTGGAAGCTGTCTGAGGGAAGACCGAGCAGCACATATCAGGAGCTTCCAGAGCAGCAAGGTATTTTTGTGCCACCTGTGTTTCTGGTACAAGAAGTTCTCAGACCGCTCATCCCAGCTTTGCCACACAGGAAGTTCTGAAGCCCTAGAAGCCATGACCTGAAGAACTGAGCTTGGAACTTTTTTTTTTTAAGAGCAGCAAAAAAAAAAAAGTAGTGTCTTCATGCACAATCAATACTGGCCTGTCTTAAAATTGCTCTGTAGACCTCAGGCACCTCAGCAAGCAGCAGGAGCGTAGCTGCGTTATCAGAAGTTAGAGATGGTCTCTCACTCCTAGCTGCTGTCCACTCGTGTGATGGACTCAGCACTGAGATACAGAAGGTCAGGAGGCTTGTGAGCTTCTAGAAGCACTGCAGCATATTTTCAGGTGCTGCTTATAGAACCTTCTAAAATAGCAATGTAAAGTTTAGTTTGTATAAATAAGAGCAGAGCTAGGGTCAAAGTGCTCATCTACACTCATCTAGACGTACAGAAGAAACCTCTTTGCTCCCGTAAGCTAAGTGGAAATCCTGTGAGGCACTCTGCCCTTTCAGTCCTGCCTAGTCTAAAATACACGTTGTAAACCAGTTACCCACTGGCCTTGAATACAAAACAGAGTTCAAGCCTCTGTTTCAGTAGCCATTACTCTCCAGCACTACTTTTTGGCACAGAGTAAGGGGAAGGAGGAAAACAAAAGGACCCCAACAAAACAAACAAAAAACAAATAACAAAATAAACCACAAACCTTCCTTCACAATCCAAACAGCCCCCACACCCATCACAAGGATGTGACTGGAAAACAGTATCACTGTAGCTAAGCCTGAGGCCAGTCCTGCTTCACTGCAGCAGCATTAAGCCCACTGAGCAATTTATGCCCTCTCTGTTAATCCAAAATACTTGTGCAAATAGAACAAGTACAGTCCAAGAAGCATCAGCATCAATATTGCCCCATGCTTTCAGCAGTGGCCTCAACTCTAACACAATTAAAACACTAACCATGTTAGAAACAAAAAGAGCTTCTTACTGTACCTTGCCTTCCAGATAAAGAGACTTAATTATATTATTCCCTGCACTAATTAAACTTTTCATAATTAATGGACTAAGGGAGGCAGATTTGACATCTTTCTTAAAAGCAGTTTTATAAACAGATCTCCTGGATTTTAATGTAGCTTTATTTAAGCATCTGAACATCAACAAATCCAGAGCCCAGTTAACATTGTTCATGATTTCAGCATGTTCAGCATATATATTTCATATCTTACATCTGATGAAGAGAGCCACAGCATGTCTTATTGCCCCAGCGTCCAAGGGATCACCATGATTTGCCAAGCCAGGGCACTCACTGGCAGCTTGGCAGGAGCCCCTCTGGAAACGGCTGCAGCTTTCCCCGTTTGTACACATGGGAAACCTCCAAACTTCTCACACCTTGGCTCACAGCACTGCATGCTGGAGCCAACCTGTTCGTCTGATGCAGAGCATTACAACCAGGACCTGCAGGTCCTTGAGCCTCCTCTTCCTTCTGATGGAAAAGGGCAGACTTAGGGTGTGTGGTAGGCCCATCTTAACCACCCCACCTTAAGGACATGATTATCAGCAGCCATTACAAATTATCTACCTCTGCCAGCACAGAAGGTTGCCTCTTTTTTTTGTCAAATACCAAACAGGTCAGACTCATTTCAATAAAGCCTGCTCTGTCCCAGGGATCTAGAGGAGCTCAGTCCACAGAGGATTCTCACACTGCTCCTATAACACTGAGGGAATGAGAAGAGGAAGAAATAGGAGGACAGGTTTCTTTTCCAGCACCAAGTTCAATCAGCATTAGCCTCTTATTTAGGTCAAGAGGTGTCACAGGAACTGACAGCTGTTAGGAAAGCAGGAGAAAAGAACAATCAAGCAGCTCAGTAGACTGCATTACTTAAAAACACTGGCAGAACATCTAACAACTTAATGGGGAGAGGCAAGAGGTGCAGAGGAAACCTGACTGTTCCTCTTCACTAACACCACCAGCCCCGGGAGACACCCCGACACACTGGCCAGCTCTGTGTTCCTATCCGATACGTGACAAAATACCGGGAATTTAAAAGTAACTTAAAAACTTTAAAAGCCAGATTCTGAAGCAACTCGATGCTTCTGGGAGAGTAGATTAGACAGTTCAACTGCTTTTCATGCAGATCTTTCTCCCACTTGCACTATAATCACCCATTTCAGAACAAGCTCTGGAGTTATGTCAGTTAGTGCTTCCAGCATGTCAGCTGGAAAATAATGCTACGTGATTTACTCATCAGCACAAGTGACTTGAAACTGTTCAAATAGTGCAATCTTAAATGAGCAGACAGAGTCTGGGGTGTTTGCTTCCTTCTCCAGGGGCAAGGGAGAAGGTGTGGAGTGCAAAGGGGAAAGACAATTAGCAAAAAAAAAAAATCCTGTATTCAATCTGATGTCTGAGATAAGTTTATCCCCAAAATGCCAGCATCTAGATAAATTCAGCTGTGTCCTACCCCACCCCACTGTGGGGGCCCCACTGACTGAATCTCTGAGAGGGGAACAGCACCAGGTCTCACAGGAGTGTGTACCTGGCATGCTGGGTGTCTTGATCTCTGCTTACAGGACACTGGACAGTCTCAGTCCCTGACACATATAAGCCCCATGGGGAGCAATGCAGCCATCCCCACATTTCATTTCCCCCTCCATTCAGAGGGCATTTCTCCTCACCAGCACCATCCACCTCACCCCACTGCCTGTCCAGAAGAACGGCAACACCTCCTACTCCCACTGGCCTTTGCTCAGAGGCCAACTAATCTGGCTTGATCCTCATCCTGATCCCAAGCTTCCCCCATCCTGCATCTGAGGCAAGAAGCCACCTCATTCAGAGTCATGTTTGTTCAGGGACTCCTTGGCTAGTCTGGTAGTGATCGAGGGGAGAAAGGGGAAAGTCTGGGGAAAAGGGGACTGGAATGGCCTTTTGTTTTCTTCTAGTTGGTCAGAGGCTTTTCCCTTTTTTTAGGGGTTCAAGCTTGCTCTTTGTCTGCCCTCCACAGCCGCTCTTTGACCTCCAAGGGCAGGGTGTTGAACAGGTCCTCCTCTACCACCAGCCCGCTGCGTTTCAGCAGGGGACATTCTCCCAGCTCCACTGGCAGGCACTCCAGGCGGTTCCCTCGTAGCTCTATCTGTGACAGATTTGTCAGCTCTCCAACCCGGGATGGAAGTGACTGCAGCACATTGTTTCCCAGGTTCAAGGTTCTCAGCTTCCTGCACTGGAACAGCTCTGGTGGGAGACTTTCAATCTGGAAAAAAAATAAAATAAATCAATCATAGGCAAAGTCACCAGCAAGCAGGACACACGCTCATAAGAGACCAACAAGCCCACACAGTGCTTCAGGGTTTACAGAGTATTGTTTTCAATCATCCACATCTCCTGAGTGAGCTCCTGCTTTCCACCCATAAGGAACATTCCCACTGTAAAAGCCACGATGGTACGGATTCCTCTCTGCCACTACTGCATTAGGTACAAAACAGCACCAGCCATGGTGGCTAAAGCAGACATCACCAAGGACAGGAACAGAGGACCAGAAGCCTGCTCACAGCTGGTCTACACTGTCACACGCTCCCAGCAGCACCTTCTTCCTATCCCAAGCACCTTTGTCCCATCACTGGGTGCCAGCTCCTTTGCTTTAAGTAGCCACTGTGCAATTGGTATTATACCAAAGCCCATAAAGACTGGATTTAGTCAGGACTCCCTGGTTTTGCTGTAGTAAGAGCAGAAGCTACGTGGTTACAATCTCCAGGCCCTGAGAACTGGGACTGTTTCTTCCATCATACCCCCAGAGCTTTGAAATCTTGCAAAGACTTTCTAGGCTCCAAAGCACAAGTTTTGGGGTATTTTTTGACAGTGTCAGAATGCAACAACAAAAAAGAAAAATGAAGCCACTGGCTGTTAGCTTTCCCACCACCATGAGTCACTAATTTAATAAGGCTTATTTCTATTAAAGCCTTATAGTTCAGTCCTCCCAGAGATTTCTAGGGGAATAACATGGCTAAGGTTTAACAGACACCAGGCTATAAATGTAGCAATTCAGAATTCTCCCCTTAACTCGGTCTCATCTTGGAGGCCATCATTTGCCTTTAAATGCAATCGTGTCCCTTTCAAAAACTTAAATTATGCATGATACCATTCACGGTGAAATTAGACTGTAATCAGTTCTGAATGAGGGGCAGTCCAAGGAAAAGCCAAGATGAGACCAGACCAATTAAAGACAGTTCAATTCAGCCATTGTTACTGGTACTGCCAAGTGTTTCGGGAACAGCAACACCATCGAATGAAGGGAACAGTGTTATTTAAGGGACAACCACTGGTTTAGGAAGGAAGCAGTGTGCTATAATACAGCCTGCTTCCCAGAATGGCACACGAGGGCCAGTCAATTCCAATCACTTAAGACTGCTGAGCTAGGAGAGGACATTAGAGATAACTCCTGGCCTTGGGAAGTGCCAGCCTACCAGTCCTTGTGTTACCTGCTGTGAGTGTTTACTGTAAATAACCAGGGTGCCAGAGCCCCCGAGCAATTGTGGCCTTGCCCAGGAACCTGCAGAGGCTACAAACAGCTCAGATCTTTCATTGTCTCCTCACCACCTTTTGCTTCAGCACATACCAGAGCCAAGGCTGCTCCAGCCCTCCCTTTGTGTTTTTCAGGGTGAGATGGGTAGTGTCACTGTGCTGCAGAACACAGAGCTGCCTCCAGCTCCCTTCCATCCAAGGGACACTCCATCCCAAGACTGCAGAGGGTACACTGCAGATTAACCCTCAGGAAGCTGTGCTAGGAAAGCTGCCAGAAGACAAATGCTGCAGAATTATCCAAGTTCTGAACAGTAGCTTAAGAATCTTGAAGGACTCTATTATTGGTTAATGCCACCCCCAGAAACTGCCCATAACACTGGTCCTGAGAAAATATTCTGGGTTAACTTAATAGAAAGTGCGTCCATACCATGAAGTTTCCCAGCTTAAGCCACCCATACAGATGCACAGCCATCCAGTCTGTCAGTGCTGGGAAAACCAAGTGACCAGCTACTAAACTGGGATAGCTGAACAACTGCTGCTTGTCTGCCCTTCAGGGGCACAATGCAGACCTGAACTTTCAGGAACTAACTTCAAAACCCTGGCTGGAGTTTTAAGACTGAACAGTGCAACACTGAACTGCACCACCAGTTAAATACTTGGTTGGAGGGCAGTTCCCTTAGTCCAAGTCAAACCACACCAGAGCTGCTGCGTCTGCCTCTCGCAGGCCACCTGACAGCAGTTGGTTATGAACACATCTGGCCAACAGCAGGAAGGATCTTGATACATGACAGTGAAAACAAGGACTGCTGCTGGACAATGCTACTGCATGTTCCCAGAAGCAGCCAGAAGCCACTAATTAGATCTGTCTGCAATTTGTAGTTACGGTAGAGCTGTTTGTAACTTCAGGTGATATACACAGAGAGAAAGAGAGCCTCCCAGGAACCTGCAGACAGACAGAATGGCAAGTCCCAAACAAAGTTCCAGGAACAAGAACACACGGATACAGTTTGCTTTAAGCAACTAAACACCCTCAAACACAAGTAAAGATACAACTTGTGGTAACTGAGCAGCACAGCACATTTGGGCATCCCCTCGAACATGCCCTGTACTTAAGACGGACTTGATATAGTTAAGGCTTAGACTGAACCTACCTGGGATGACACAAGAAAGCCCACAGCCCTCACACTGAGGCATAGCAAGGGCCATCAAACTTCCTCCCCTCTGAAAGTCAAGGAATGGCCACAGCTCACACTTCCACATCTACCTGACTGCCAGTTAACAAACCTGGTTTGGGTCACTCTGCCCTGAGTCAGGGCACTGCAGAAGACAGCTTTGTGTTCTCCAGAGTGACCTTTGTGGAACAAGACAATGCACTTCAAGAGTGAAAGCCATTTCTCCTAAGTCTGTCCCTATCCAACTACTCACAAAAGGTGTGTGTGCTTAACAAGACCAAACCATGGAACATCCCCTGGAAATGCAGAGTACTATAAGCAAAGCTGTAAACCACACACGTCCCTGCCCCAGATGGCTGCTGCCACTGGTGTGTGCACGTCTGAAGCATTCAAGCTTAAGTGCCTAGCTCAAGATCAAGACAGTTATTCAGATCTCCACTATAAACCCCAAACCAATGTCAGTCTGGAGTTTACAAGCTTCCAGCTGCAGAGAAACAACTTACAGGCAGGATTTCTCCACGGCCTCCAATGAGCACTCAGAAGCAGTTTCACTGTTAAGAAAGGCTACAGAACACTGTAGCTGCTGGAAGAAAGGCTTGGCCCTCCAGTTATCTGCAATGTTTTGCCTTAGGTAAAGCCCTCAGAGAGAAACAAAAGCTTGATAATTTAAACAGAATGACAGTGCCAGGAGTATTTCACCCACCATTGTAGCATGCTTCATCACACAGGTAACAAAAGTGCCAGAGCTACTCACAGCTCCTTGCTCACTCACCCTGTTGGCTGTCACGGCCAGATTCTGGAGGTTCTGAAGAAGTCCGACGTCTGGCGGTATGAAAGTCAAGTTGTTGTGGCTGAGGTCCAAATACCGAAGTTTTCGGCAGTAGAAGAGCTGGGTAGGGATCTTTTCTATCTTGTTCCGATTCAGGTAAAGGCGTTCTAGATTGGTTAGGTTGCCTATCTGCATGGGGATGTAGGCAATGTGGTTGTACCACAATTTAAGGCAAGTGAGACGATGCAAATGCTGGAAGCTGATAATTTCCTCAATGGTCTTCAGGTTATTGTCCTTCAGGTCTATCTCCTGCAGATTGTGGAGGCTAAAGATAGAGTGAGGAATGCGTTCCAGGTCACAACGGATCAGCTCTAGCTCTGTCAAGTTGACCATTTTCTTAAGGCTATTGAGAACAATGAGCTTGGTGCCCTCATTGTTGATGGAAAGCTTCTGAAGATGCACACCAACATCTGTTACCACTTGTGGCAGCTTTGTAAGGTTACTCTTCAACCTCAACACCTTCAGCCTCTTCAGCTCCCTCAATCCGTCTATCACAATGTACCGGTTGTTTTCAGCACTCAAATTCCCTGTCAGATGAAGCTCCTCTAGTGTCTTCAGGCTATAAATCCAAAGAGGAATCTCCTTGATGTCTGTGAACTTGATGTGGAGAGATTTCAAATTCTCCCTCAAAAAGGCAAGGGCTGGAGCCTCAATTTTGGCAGCTGTGTGATAGAGCCACAGCTCCTTAAGGCTGGTGAGCTGAGCAATGCTTGGGGGAATAGTGACATCAGGGATGAGCTCCAGCTTCAAGACTTCCAGCTCAATGAGGTCAAAGACAGTGTCAGGAATGCCACTCAACATGAAAAGATGCAGTTCCAGCTTATCCTGGGAGTTCTTGGTGATCCTCTGGCGCAGCTTCTCCAGAGTCCACTCATTGTTGAGGTTCAGCTGCCGCAGTTTGTTCTCGCTTACCTCGGACAGAAAGACTGCAAAGCGCTTGGAGTAGAGGGGGTCATACTGATCGATCAGATGGAGCATAAAAGCAAAGTCATTTTTCACATCAGGAATGTCACTGTAACTGCTCTCCTCCCGGATGGACTCAAAGGAGTATTTCTTGAGTGATCGCCTCAACATCCACCAGAGTGTGTACATGCAGATCAAGCCATAGAATATCACCAAGCTGATGTAGAAAGATGCCAGGATTTTGAAGAGAGTGGCCAAAGGATGAGCACAGCGGTACATCCTGTAGCCAGTCAAGCTCTCGATGTCCACTTTACAGTCAACATCAAACGTTATGTTGTTGACATAATAAACAGTATAGCAGATGATCAGAATGAACTTGATTACTTTGATGATGGTCTGTCGCATGTACAGGCGATAAACTATATCTCCCTCTTCCACATGCGTGCGGAACTTTTTCACTTTCTCAAAGAGTGCTTTGGCCTGCTCACCTTCCTTTTTGTCCAAGACACCAGTTTCAGACCGGTCCACAATCCCTTGCTCAATTCGAGACTTTGTTCTCTGCAGCATGGGAACGGTGGCTTCCACATCCTCACTGACTGTGGAGGATTTCTTGTCCATGGAGCCATTCATTTTGCCAAACGCTGGCTTGGTATCACTCTCTTCCACCACTGTCTCCGACAGCGCTCTCGTTGTCCATGGAGAGTCAAAACACTTAAGCAAAATAGACACAAAATGCTCCAGCTTGGAGCTGGTCCTTGGGAATTTGAACCAGAAGTTGCTGCAAGCCAAGAAGATGAGCGTATGTAGAAGCACCAGGTAAGGAAAATACTTGGCAAACCAGTGAAGGCGGTTCTCGTAACACACCGCATCCACGTAGTTATACTGGTGCCGGTCCAACTCGTATCGGATCCCCGTAGGCCCTGTATCCTTGGAGGGAACAAGACTAGAGTTATAGTAGGTACGCTCTGGGGTTGCAGCTGTCCAACCTCTGACTGAGTCATTGCAAGAGTCTTTGGTAACCCATTTACAGGGCAAACAAATCATTTTGTCCTGGGTGACCTGAAGCGTCCCTCCGAACACTGCAATCATCAGCATCACGATGGAAATGTAGTCCGTGAAGACGTCCCACCATGGCTTCAGGATGCGGTACGCTGGCTGAGTGTCAGCGAAGTAGCGCAATTCAGTGACTGGAATCATGATTCACCTGAAAGGAAACCAGAAGCAGGCATTACTCCCGTAAACGGTTTCCTTCTGCTTTTCTAGAGGGCATTGGAAAACCCACAAGCACTGGCACAGCAAGACTGGAATTGGTTAAGACCCAATTTTAAGTCACTTGGAGACAAATGAATGAGGCTTCCTGGGAGTAATTTGCTACCACTGAGGCTGTGAAGTTAGTTTGTTGCTGTCTTCCCTGACTGAGGAATTGTCACAAACCATCAGAACTGGTACTTATCATTAGCAGCCTGTGAGGCAAGACATCCACACCAAAAGAAAGCTCCCAGGACAGACTTAAAATACCCCGACCAGACCAGTATTTGGAAGCTTACTGGTTTATCTAGGGATTTTATTTCAGGGATGAGGAGTTTGCCAGCACTGTTAGAAGTGATAAAATCCACACACACAGCATAGCTGTCCTGAGTTTGTTACTGGTTTTGCAGAGCTAGAAAACAGTTAATTCTGCATTTATCTGGTTCCCAAACTGCAGGGGCAAGGAAGAGGATTTGCTTACAATACACATTTCCTAGAACTCCGACGATGCAACCCAACTTCACATTGACAAAGCAAGCTGGAAATGAGAACAAAGTTGCCTGAATCATCACTTTTCCTTACATGGAAGTGACTTTGGCTTCCTTCTTCTGCATTAATTCTCCAAGGAAAGATTACTTGCCCTCTGATAGATTCAGTACTGAAATCCTGTAACAGCTGCTCTTTGGCTTATTTACTTCAGAAGCAGAGGAAGGGAGAGACATGCTTGAAGAATTCACTTCCCTGATCAACCACTCCCACTTAAAGTTCATCCCAGCTGGGATTTAAGTGTCAAAGGAAATTAAAAGGTTCTGGGAAGCAGAAGCCTTATGGCAGTGCTTGTTCTGTCCTTCAGCCTTCCAGATGAAACCTTGAGCACATTCTCCCACAAGCCACAGAAAGCCCAGGAGCCTGACTGATCCACAGAACACTGTGGAGCACACACTATTCTCCTATCTGACAGGTGACACAGGCCAAGAGCGTGAAGTCACTGTCACTTGTTCTAATGACAGTGGAAAAGCAGTAACACCACACACTCCCTAGCAAAGTTCAGGAGTAGGACAAGCGCAAATCTTTCGGTCATTTTGAAGCTCCCATTAATTCAATTTTAAAAGAAGAGCAGCAAAAAAACTCAATCATGCTCCCCCAACCCATAAAACACCATTTGTACAGAAAATCCCAACTAGTCCTGGGGTGCTGCAGAGTTGACAGCAGGTTTTGATATAACACTGGCTGGGAGAAAGCTTTGACAAGTGGGGTGCCCACACCTCCTGCTCTGGTGGAATTCAAATTTGTACTTAAAACTAATCGCTGGCACAGAACTACAGAGGAAATCCTTCCTGATATGAACTCCAAAAGCACCACATTCCCTCGAGACACCAAATACAGAATTCTATTCCCTGGTTTGCTGCTTACAACACTAAATGGTAAAATGGCAGCTTTGACTTAGGGCTACTTGGGAAGGCTGAAAGCAACTAGAAGCTAGAGGGTTGGTTGAAAGATAACAGCCATCCCCAAAGTGATTGCCTTCTGCTGATCCAGTTCCAACACTACATTAATCCATCACAGAAGACACTCTGAGATAAAAAGAAATAACTTTCATGTAGATTTATCTATTTATTTTGGAGGAGGGAATTCTGAGACACAAAATAGTAATACCAGTTCAAGAAGTTCAGTAAAACAAGGCAGAACAACAAATATTATTTGATCAGCCAGTAAGCTCCTGCAATCCTGGCACAGGATGCAGAAACAAGGGATGAAAAAAGCCATGTACAGCACTGGCAGAAGAAACTATTGTCCTGCAAGGCTGCAGAGCACCAGCAAAGTGGGTGGCGTGCTTCTGCAGAATCCACTGCACTGAGCAGATTAGGGCAAGAGGATTACACATTCATGGGGAGAGGAACTGAACGTCTCCCTCTTCAGAAACACCAAAACAGGATATAAACTTTTTTCCCCCCTTGTTTTGTTAGGATGTCTACTACACCAGGCTAGAAAAACAAGACAATTTATAGAGAAACCAGGAAGTTCAGCTACTAAAAGGTTTGAGTCAGAGCAGGACCACTGACACAGTACCGAACCCCAAGGAAAAACAAACAAGACAAGAACACACATGCCCTCTGTCACCCTCAGCATCCCTCCCACCGTAATCAGACTGAGAGCATAGTCCTGCACTTCTACAGTCCAAAGAAGAAAAAGCCTGGAAAGCTTTGAAAAAGGGAAGCATCAAAAAATACTGCAGCTATCTGCTGGAGCAGTTAGTGTCGGACACAGCTTCACTTCTGAAATGCAGCTATGCCTGCAGGTGAGCACAGCTTCAGCTCTACCAGACCCGTAACCCAGAAGGGGCTTTGAGAGCCAGCACTCTCACCACACACCACCCTAAGGCTCCACGCAAGTCCAGTGGCAGTCTCCCAGCAAGTACACATCTGTCTTAAACACTCTTCCCAGACACGATGGAAAGCTTTTGTAGTGACTCCTTTTGAACCGCATGTAAGAGGTAACACAAACAGTGCCGTGCCATTCATTGCTCCCCAGGAACACTGCATTAAGATCCCATTTCTCTTTTCAGGAACACGCAGTAAAAACACTGATATTGTCCATAAAAGACCTGCTCCCTATTCAAACAATTCCTTGCTCCTCCGACCCCACATAGAGGTTAACACAAATATTTCTTTCCTCCTTCTCCTCCTTGCCTAGATACCACTGCTTCCCAAAGATCCTACCCCCTCCCTCCAGTGCTCCATTGCTCTTGGTAGGGAAACTTCTGCAGGAATTGCCAGGCCCTTCACAGTTCCCCCCAGTAGCCTTATGAACTAGGAAAGGTTCAAGAATTGGGGTCTCATGGCCAAGGCATTTTCAGACTCAGGTTGCAGTGCTGGGTCACTTCTTTTGCCCAATCCCGGAAATGCCCAATTTCTTCTCACAAGAAGTGAACCTTGTGCTCACTTTCATTTGTATCTCAAGATAGCTAGGAAGGCAACCAACAAGAAATTAGCACAGCAGGGTCTCTAATTCTGTTTTCTAGTTACCTGAACAAGAAATTGTGCACCTCCGAGACAGATTAAAAAAAATAAAAATCTGAGTGCCCCATGATAGTTTATTACAGCTCAGTGTCAGCAATTAAACCCTCGTAGGGTGGAGCAGGAAATCTCCTGCCTTCCAGTAACAATGACAGGGTCACTGGAGGAAAAGGGACATTCACAGCAAGCCCCCACTCCTCCTGGCGGCAGTGGAGACCCTGTTCAGAGTCCCAGAAGAGCAATAAAACCAGGGGCCACCTTTACAGAAGCTGGAATTTGCCATGTCTTATCTAATCTTACTCCCAGCATCTGCAGAAAAAGGGAAAATTGCCCACCAATAACTTGAGAAAGTTGCATCCCCCTCACTCAGTTTTCCCCTGCACATGTAATCAGTTCCTGGATTACAGACAGACTGTTTGCCATCCAGATGCAAATGTCATCTTTGTTTTGTGAACTCCATTTTGTAATCATTTTAGAATGTGAATCTTGTTGCAACACTCTCCCTCCTGGATTAGAGCAAGCAGTTTTGCTGCTGGGGTTGATGACAACAGCAGAAAGGCTGTGAGAAGTCAGATTCTCAGGGGCCACCTCTGTCACTTGACATCCCCCTGCCCAGCTGGATTCTTCCCCTAGGGACTGTGATTCCACCCACTGTACAGAGATCAAGCAGGTCACTGGAACACAGACGCTCCCAACAAGTACCCGGGTGGTAGAACAGAATAATTTACACAGAGAATATGATTCTGGCATAAGACTAGGAACAATCCTCACACAAAGACAGATGGCCAAGAATAAAATTACCTCCCTTGCAACCAAGACCAGACCAAGCTCCCCAGGACCAGCAGGCAGACTGCAGAGATTTCCAGCTTTTGCTCTTTTCAGAAGTTGAACTCCAGTATGCTTTGGCAGCAGGAGAGTGTTTACTGGGAAGAAGCTTCATTTGCTAAGTCACTTCTGTCATGTAGCCTCCCTGAAGGCTGAGCACGGAACACATGAATGGAGTGAAGGAGTTTAGAGACAGAAAAAGCCATCACTGGAAAGGAAGCACTGTGTCTGAGCAGTCTCGGTGAAGAAGGACCCAAGCTCCTTCCTATGTATCTTAAGTTGCAGAACTTTCTCGCTGGAGCTCAGAATGAGGTGATTTGCTTATGGTATAGTTACCTCTGCACATTGAAGGCACTGACACAGATTCTGAAAGAGTGCTTTAGTCAACTTTCAAGACAAGTTGGTTTCACTAAACTTGCATAAGCTGGTAGGTCTGAACATCTCCACCTAAACTCCTGTCATCTTACCAGAAGCACAAGGAAGTAAGTTTTCCAAGGCTATAATTAAATGGGTAGGCTTTAGGTATTGCATACTGAGGAGAAAAAAAAGTCTTACAAGTGTGTGTTCCGGGTGTTACAGTTTTTGCACTCCACGGTGCTTTCTTCCCCAGCTACCACACACTCCCTGAGCAATCCTGCACCCCCCCAAGAAATTACTTCCCCTTTCAAGGTTTCAACTACAACAAAGCAGCACTGCTTTGAGCACTACAACTCCTATCCAGTATAGAACAACCTGAGGACAGCTTATAGCTGCAACATCTGAGACTGTACAGGGAAAGATCTGCATGCTAAAGCCTTGTTACCAGACAGCAGGGTCAATCCAGCCTAAATAAATACACCCTTGAAACCTTTTCACATTCCACATTTAGATACTACCTACCTTTTCAGTGCCTGCAGGTTCACCTCGATGTAACTTTGCATTCCACTGTGGGCTCCTTTTTCCAGATGACCATCCCTGCATCAGCCTGCATATCTATCATATTAGATATCTACTATGCGCAGCAGAGCTGCAGCATTAATGCTGAGCAGGCTGGTGGAAGAGAAGAAACAGCAGGTTCAGACTTATATAACCAGCCTGCCAAACCTACCCTGACTTCAGCCAACCATAAGCATCACCAAGTACTAATCCCACATTTTACTAGACACACCTGGAGGAGAAAGATAATCACTCTGGTTAGAACAGGGATGTTCTGAGCACACCACACCTAGATAGTAAAACCCATCAGAAACAAGATTAAATGTATCTGCCTGACAGAGATAGCACAAAGCAGCATGTACCTTACTAGACAAAGGCTGACAGAGCTGAGAGCATGAATGCTTTCTGAAAACCCCACTGACTCCTGTGCTATTTAACAAGCTCAAGGTATTACCAGAGCAAATGCTGCAGAAGCAACCATCCTCCAACTGGGACAATCCCTCTATCCAAAACCATCCAGTCTAAATGAGTGAAGATTGACTTACTGTTGACAGACACCTGGCTGAGCCGTGCTTGAAAAATCCTGCTTGCAACTGCTGGCCAGCATATCTGGCCAGGGACAAAGTGAACAGAAACAATATCGCTGTTCTCTCACTGGCTAGTTTGTCAGCTTGACTCATCCGTTGCTGAATACTTTATCCAGCCCCCTCTTTCCTCCTCCTTTCTGTTAGCCATTCTGTTACTAATGGAGCTACAGCAAAACAGGACTAACATACAAATTCTTGTGCACATCATGAAACCTTCAATTTCCACCCCTTACTTCCGGGACCTCCCCTCCCGAAAACCAGGGAAGCCCTCCTCACCTTTCGTGGTGTGCAGCTTTTGAGTGAGGCAGTCTCAGAACACAGGTTTAGGTAAGTAGTCATGGATAGGTTGTATGTTGGATCTTGCCATGCCTTAGTTTCCACTACACATACTCTTAATTCTCAGTGGCTTTCCTTCAAAGCTTGTGAACTGCAGAACAGAAGTCCAGCACTGCAGACAGAATTTCTTACTTCTCAGAAGCCCAGAGAAAGGAGTCGTTCATGTGCCAACAGTATCACAGGTAGATAAGGGAAAGGAAAATCCAGATGCTGTTAAGACTGTAGCCCTGATAATTGACGAGCTACAACATGTTACAATATGTTTTCAACACAGCAGAGCTTCCCCCCCAGCATGCTGCCACCTGAAATCCTAAAGAAGGGCAGGACACAGAGCTCTTTGTTCAAAAAAAAAAATAAAATCAGGAAATACAAGAGCTTTACTGGTCAGAAATGGGACTGGGAATTTATGTGTCTCCTCCCCCCTGTTTATTAGAGCCAGAATTAAAAGTAAAAAAAAAAAAAGAAGGGAGGCTGAAACAGAGCTGCTTTCAGGCACCCCTCAGAAAACCTTCCAAGCACAGACAGCCACATGATCAACTGGAAAAGTCTAAGACATGAGATGGAACAGCTCAAGAAATTTTGTCCTTTGCTATTTTAAAATAAACAGCAGTGAAGCCAGATGCCAAAGCTCCGACCAACCTTTGTCTCCACATCAAACTCTTCCTACATTAAAAAATAATAATAAAAAAAATCTGAGGGACAAAATGTCTCCTGAGATAGAAAAGTGAACATGTGAAGATTAAAGGGTCATTTACCATTTAGACTCACAGAGCAATGGAACAGCAGCTGCCAGAACTTAGACTCTTCACTCAGGGGAAGAGCCAATGAATTCAATGCTGGGTGCAAGGTAAGCTGGTTTCCACACAACCATCCAGCAGCTGTATGCAACAGTCAGCCCCACCCAAGCTGCAAGATAGAGCAGGATGAAGTGAACAGACTGGGTCACATCATCTTTTCTGAAGCTCACGAAAAAATTAATCCATCTACACTATGGAGAGCACTTTGTCACCTTTACAGCTACCCCTTTGTTGACTCTTCCTGTCACATACAGGCCTGGCATTCATTTCCTAACAGTCTAGTGCAACAGCTCCTGCTCACTGTCACACATGTAAGCCTGTCCTAACAAGTATAGGAAAGAACATCTGCAATATCAGAACAATCCTGGCCAGAGACCCAGCTTGGCCTGCCGCATTTTCTGACTTCTGACAGCATTTCTGCCCAAGCTGCACAGAACTGAACACAACCTGAAGTTATCAGGATCACTGACACTTGGAGCAGGGACTGTATGTCAGTGTCATACAGCTATGTAAACTTAAGTGCTATCAGATGACCTGTGAAGCGATGCAAGCCAGAGAAAAGCATCTGTGTCAGCATATAAATTATGCATGTACATGGCCACAGGCTTCCTATCTAAAATTAATTCTCTCTTTGCCATAAAAAAAATCCTTCAAGAACAGAGCATTGGAGCATGTCTGGCAAAAATCTGACTGCCTTATTCCAACGAGACACTAGGAAACACTCCCTCATACTGACTAATGCAAGTGATTGAATTAACTCTGTTAGTAATGAAAGATAACAACTTGTAACAACCAGGACAGCTGCAGAGAAGGTTCTTCAGCAGTTAATTCCAGTGTTGAGAAGAGTCAGAAAAAAGGTAACCAGCTCTTTCCAGCTGAAGACAGAAATGGTGGACAGAGCAGAGCTTTCACATATCTAACAACAGATCAGGAAATTAAGACACTGGATTCTAAATGAGCAAAAACTTTTAAGCGAGGATAATCTGACTTGGCTGTTGACAGACTGACACGAGATGCATAAATCCATGGGTGTTGCCACAGCTGTTTTCAAGCTCAAAGAGATGAAAGAAGATGCAGATGAGAGCAAAACAAGTAAAGTAAAACATCAGCTATCAGCAGAATACTATTTACCCTCAGTCTGCAGAACGAAGTACCTACATATTTGCCTGTTCTGCTACAAGCCTTGCTCTCAGGACCATGAGCTCCAAACCAGTGACATTCAGCTCAGAACACTTTCTGACCTCCATGAGTTAATATAGGACAGGCCACTTAATCTTTCATCACCAAGATCTGAGAAAACCAAGATTCTAAAGAACCTGTTAACTAGTCAAGTACACACCTTTACCATACAAAAGCACGAGCTGTAGCTGGAGAAGCAGCTTGCAAACCTGCCATGAGACTTGCTTCCCAAATTGTTCAGGTGATTCTACAGCAAATGTTAACAATGTTTAGTACACAAGGAGAAGGAAGCACTATTATTTCAGAAGGAATGTCATGACTGAAGAGCTTTTAGTTTCAAATGCTGTTTCATAGCAGCAGGAGGGGCACCTACAATCCAGCTGGATTTCAAACTGCAACACAAAATACATGCACCACATGAACAGTTGAAGGGAAAACCTGCTTGGAAGCATTCAATACATGTTCTTCAAAGCTCACAGACTGTTCAGTATTAGCTTGCATATCCTAAACTGAGGCTATTTTTGAAAATACTTGGAAAACAACACACAAAGGAGGCTTACAACACTGCAGCTGATTAAGTTATTTTTTAATCATTATCAAAACAATAGCTACGCATCCCTCCCTCCTCATGCGAGAGAGCTCTACGCAAACCTTCTCAACCCTTCTCTGTGCTCCACCTGACATTGCACCTTCATTTTCCTAGACACAAGTCAGGCTCAACACCAGAAGCGAGTTTCAGTCCCTTTTTAAAATACTCTGCTGAACAAACCCCCTTCTTTAGACTGTGAAATCTTCTAATAAGCCTGCTCCAATCACACAGCAGTAACACAATAACTTAAACATTTGACCTCCACTGCTTATTTAAGAAAATAAAAATAGCATCAGAAAACCACAGACCATCTTTCTGAATGCCTGCAGCACTTACTAGAATGTAATCAACTCGAAGCATTCAGTAAGTCATCACTGGAAGGCTTCAGGCACTCCACATTTCAGACATGGAAACATTAGCTTTTAACCCATGGCTCCTGGCATACTTTAAGGAAATATTTATGCACCTTGTCTTTGACCTACGTGAATAAAGTGAGGGTTTCCAAATACCACGAGAGGACCGGAATGAAAAACAAATCAGTGAACTGCCAGAACACCAACCAGAACATCAGACAAGACTTAGGGATATGGGTAATCTGGAAGCACATCTCCCTGCTCAAAACGTGGACAATCTGGAGAACACTCCACAGCTGGAAGATAAGCATGGAATTCTGCAGTACTTTTCATCACTATCCTAGTGAAGAACCAAGGAAGCAGGGAGTTTCTTGTAATTAGGTTCTGTCATTGCCTAATTGACACCCACGTGGGTGACGAGTCAGTGCACTCCTAAGAGTCCACAGTGAAATACTGCCAGGAGATGGCTACAGAGCAACACAAACAGCACCCCACGGGGATGGGAGAGCACCTACCAAACCCAGCAGTTCTTGCCACTTCTCAGCTGCACTCTCTTCAGGCAGCAGTCACCAAGCCATCTGCTGGACAGCCTCCAAGTATTTACTGTTGTGTGTTTTGAGAAGTCAGGGTTTATGTGACCGGAGTTAGATGTGCGAGTCACATATAACAGTATACTCTACTTTGGACAATGCTCTGTTCGTTTTTACTCTTTCCTTCCATCTTCAAGCTGACGAAGGGCTAAAGAATTTCATTAGCATAAAACCACTCTGCCCATATCACCCTTTAATCAATCATCTTTCTTCCTTGGTCCTTATCAGTCATCTCATCACTGCCCTGTGTTTTGCAACTATGTTTAAGTAGTATCCTGGTAACCTTTGGAGGGAGGGCTTTGTTTTCCCACTCAAGATCCAGCCTGTGGCCCTTACCCTGCAGCTGGGTTCTGCTATCTGCACTTCAGTCCTCTGTGCTGGAAGTGGAAGATGCTCGCACGTGCTGGATCCTGAGCAGGTGCTGAAGCGTTGCATTCCCCACACGCCATGGGAACAGCTTCCCTGAAACAGAACACAGATTGTCAGCAAAGAAGATGGGATCGAGCTACCAGAGAGACTGTGTCGTGTAAAAGTTCGGTAAAGGATACATAAGAATCAAGAAGGGTCACTGAGAACCAGAAAGAGGCACCCCTGATGCCTAGAAAGGCGGCAAGAGCTCCAAGAGCCAACAACGCGGGTGCTGCAGACCCAGCCAAAGGGGATGCTGAATAAGCCTAAACTGGTAGAGGCAGATTAACCTGTGGCACGAACAATTTTTTGTTTTGGACAGGAAAAGGCATTAATGGCATTACTACCTACTTTCTAGTCTGAAAAAAATACCTTTTTTTTTTAGCATTACCATCAGCAGTATCTGAAAAGGTAAATCATCTCCCTACCACTCTGGATTCAAGCAGCTGTCCCCTTTCCTCACAACATACAATCACCAACATCGATCTTTAAAGTGGCAAGAACTTAATACCACTAGCAAGAATTACAAGTTGTTTTGTTTTTTTTTTCCCTGCTTCCTGCCTGTCAGCATGGGGCATGGGAAAAAACCCAGAAGCTTTGGGAGATCTCTCCAGCATCCAGCCTCCCAGCTAGGCAGGAGACGACTGCAGGACATCAGAAAGCGTTTTGTCAACAACAGGGAAAAAAATCAAAAGGAGGAGACAGCACGGGAAAAAAAACCCAGCCCCAAACAGAACAACTCCATAGTGGTGGGGGGAACGTTCCGAGAAGAGAGAGGCTCCTCCTGGTCCCAAAGTTACGATGAGGGCTGACAGATTTTGAAGCGACACCCTCGTAACCGAGCAGCGCTATTTTAGCCGGGACAGGCTACGGCAAAGGAAACGTTTAAAGGAGAGGACTCTGTGACCTCCTCTCCCCCCAGCTCCTCTCAGGCGGCGGCCTCAGCACCAGC
>JANHFX010011305.1:112359-124470 GCA_027560015.1 Chloroceryle amazona | reverse complement strand
GGAAGGGTGGGAAAGGAAGGGGGGTGAAAGGAAGGGGGGTGAAAGGAAGGGGAGGTGAAAGGAAGGGGGGTGAAAGGAAGGGGGGTGAAAGGAAGGGGAGGTGAAAGCAATGGAAAGGTTAGGCTTTTGACTGCTATCATGAAAAGCTGATGGTCAGCTGTGGAATTATATCAATGAAGTGTAGTAAAACTCAAGTAACTAAGGCAAACAATGCATGGTTTAATACAAGAAGTAAAAAAATGCCTGTGTTTTCAATGTAGCCCATAATCCAAACAAAATGCAGATAAAAAACACAATAATGACTCCATATTCTCAACAGTCACCAGAAATCTCTCATTCAGAGAGAAATTTTCCATGAACACCTGATGATCAAACTAAACAAATCTTTCTATCAATGACTTCATTCTCACCATTTACATTTTCTGTACTTACAAGGAAATTCTTACATGAAATGATGACTGCTCCATTCACTGCACTCCACCTCCAGTAATAACATCATGAGTCAAGCATGTATAAACTGATGGGTGGAAAACTGCCTTTTCAACATAAATACACAGAAAATCTTAAAAGACTTTCAACAAGAGAGAGATACCACTCAAAAGCTGAGTGGGAACTGAACTGAGTAGCACATAGATTTCCTCTGGATGCTAATGTAGAGCACATAAGAACCTGAATACTTTGTAGTAGGGCTGGATTTGAGTGGGCAGTTACAAAGGAGTAAAAAGATAGAAGAGCAGAAGTACTACGAAAGTGCTGCTTTCAAACAGGCACACATCCTGCACAGCAGTAACACTCTTGGAAACCTGAAACTGGATCTGGGCCAAAAGTACAAGTTGGATGGCAAGAAAAATCTGCACCACAGCCTTCTGAACAAGCACTGGTTGAATGAATCCTGGAGATGATCACAAGGGATCATCTGTCCGTGAGCAGGGAATCAGGGCATTCAGAATGTCTAATACGAACAATACTGCATGTAAGATACCCAGTTCCACCAGTGGCTTTTTACAGCATGATAATTGGACCCTTGTACTTTGGCTTATTTCAAGGATCAAAGAGAGGTAAAAGCCACAGCTTTTCTTGTACAGCCTTCTTGAGAAACACACACATTAGCACTTCATTCTGTGCACTGGTAGCTTCTGAAAGTAGTGCAAATCCAGTGACTTGCGAATAGCAAGAGGCAAGTGTTGCAAATGGAACTGGGGAAAAAACCTCAGTGATACCACTCTATGTGCTGTTTACTACTACTACTTTTTTTTTTGGTGCTTTTGAGAGTGCATTTGCCACACTGTGATATGTATAGGATTGTCTAAAAAAAAAAAAGCGTAAGATTTTCTTATGCTGTGTTATTAGCATTTCTCAAAAATTCTGAAAAATTAACACCACTGAGAGTGAACACGACTGTGAAGCACCTTTTAGGTTAGTTTGTCTACAACAGCCTCAGTGGTGTCACTGAGGACACTTCTCTCACAGCACTCTTGCTCCTCACAGAAGACTGAAAATAAGGAACCAAGTGTGAACTTTACGTGTTGAATTTCATGTGGTTTTGCAGACAAGATAAATGAGTGAAATGAGGTCAGGAGATTTATTTTTACTTATCTAAGTAAGGGAAGCTTAAAAGAAGGTTAGAAACAGTACTGCGGGTTTCTACAGGTGACAAACTGTCACGGTTCTTCTGACCTCAGTATACTGATTGGTTTTATTAAGTGAGCAAGTAACAACACCAGACTGTCTCAGCATAATAGTCTACTGATGATTTACTAAAAGGCAAACACATTATCCACATTCCTCTGCTGCTTTCATTCAGGGTATGCTGATTTGATTGCAACACTGTAGCAAAAATGCCACCTCAAAACACACCTAATAGTCAGTATTGAAGGGTGTTAGCCTGCTAGGTGGCCTACTACATCAAAAAGGTTTGCCACCTCTGTGATAGGTACTGCTAGATACATTCCCTCTGATAATTGATGTGTTGGTTGTTAAATGATGATTAAAACTGAGTATCTTTATGCTACTTTGTATATTTATAGTAACAAGAACCACTTGATTTGGACCCAACCATCTTTTTTAAATTGCTGATATAGACATGTGGTTTCCAACTAAAATAAGTTAAGTGAAAGCCTGTAAAACTGACATAAAAAATAACCCCTGATCAATTTAGGGTGGCTGTGCAGAAAAGGAAACCATGACCTGATTACCTAATTCTCACTAATTTTACTGAAGCATGTTTAGACACAATGTCTTCAGAGCACTGCTGAACTTTCAAGGAGGACAGCACATGTAGATCTTCAACATTTAAAAAATATATTCTTTCAAATTGCAACATTCCTGAATGTGATTGAACATCTCATACTCAAGTTCTTCATGTCACTACCTTTTCTTATTAAGCTCAAAGCCTTGATCCTTACGGTGCCTAAAGAAAAATGGTTTCTTTAATAGAAAGATGCTGTGGTTGGGCACTCCAGCCTAAAATATCATGCAATTGTAGGATTTTATCTTCAGAAAATCCTTAGTCCCTGGAGAGAAACTGTTTAGCCTACAACTAACTCCAGACTTTGACATGTTATTAAAAAAAAAAAAAGTGAAACCGGTTAAAGATGATGTTCCATTTCTATTAGGCATTTTTATATGACTTCGAGCAAAAGATGAACGTCCATCTGCCAGGCACTAAACTGTATCAAGCACTGGTATAGCTAGCATGGGATTATCATCCACAGGACAGGCACAGAGGTGAGAGTTTAACATGTTTCAAACAAGCCAAACTTTGCTATAAAACTTAACACCCACACATCTTGTGCCGCATCTCACTCAGATTTCCTGTGGCTGTTCGGGACTGCACCACTACCCAGCATATTTCATTGAGAACACCCAAATGAAAGGATGGGTCTTACACACAGCACCATACATGACAAACCCACGATTTCAGCACTGCATCGGATATTGACTTTTACAGAGTCACCACCACCAAGCCCATCTTTACACAGCCCCTCATACATCAGTTTGGGAATATCTAACTAATGTACACCTTCCAAATGCAAGAAAAATATGCAGGCTGTGGCTTGAGCTCCACATCAGACTAAGCTTTTCCATTCTGAAGTGGCTGTAGCTGCTGTTGAGTTCTGGAAGCAATACAATGTTAACATAATTTTCCTCTATGACAAAAACATACCACAAGGCAGCTGCTGAATCACAGTCAACACTTAAGAAGTTTCAATGGTGTTGGTAAGATACCTCATACTGATACATTTTGGTATGTAATTGCAGTAATAAAATGGTGAGGAGAGATAAAGTTATTTCTTGTCTTACCTGTCCAACTGTTAGTTCAGACCTGATCATATTACTTCTTCACAGGTTAATTAAAAAGCCTGTTCTTAGGAGTCCAGCTTCAGGCCAAGAAATAATGTTCTTGTCTTTTACAATGTAAAAGAGGAGGAAGCATTAAACAGAATTTTCCCAAAGGTGTGTGGAATATGCATTAAACTGGATGGGCTTAATCTTCACATAAAGCTGAATACACACTTAACCAAAAGCACGTAAGGGGAGAATGGTAGGTAGAAAAGATGAGTCAAGCTGGCAGACATATCTACCATTGAGAAACAGGTGTGAAAGAGAAAAATCACTGTTCTGGACCAGCTGACAGGGTGTACATAGTAGGGTTTCAATCTCAGACACAGGAAATGTTGTCAACTATTTCAACATCATTTCTGCTCAGGAATAGAATTTCTTCAAGCACACAATGTTATGGATCTTATTCTTCCTTTACTTCTATTAAGAAAAACTAGGAAAAAAAGTCTTTTGGGAAGTGATATTCACCCTTGTGCAGGAAGAGAACACAGGGGAAAACAACAAAATCATAGAATTGTTTAGGTTGGAAAAGGCCCTTAAGATCATCGAGTCCAACCATTAACATAGCACTGCCAAATTCACTACTAAAACATGTCCCTAAGCACCATATCTACACATCTTTTACATACCTCCAGGGATGGTGACTTAACTTCACCAGGCAGCCTGTTCCACTGCTTGACAACCCCTTTGGTAAGATATTTTTCCTAATACCCAATCTAAACCTCCCCTGGTGCAACCTGAGACCATTTGCTCTTGTCCTATCACATGTTGCTTGAGAGAAGAGACTGACACTCCCAGTTCCCTCAGTCACTCCTCATAAGACTGTTGCTCTAGACCCTTCACCAGTTTTCTTGCCCTCCTTTGGACATGCTCCAGCAGCTCAATGTCTTTCCTGTAGTGAGGGACCCAAAGGTGAACACAGTATTTGAGGTGTGGCCTCACCAGTGCTGAATATAGGGGTACTATGACTTCCTTAGTCCTGCTGGCCACACTGTTTCTGATACAGGCCAGGATGCTGTTGGCCTTCTTGGCCATATGAGCACACTGCTGGCTCATTTGCAGCTGACTGTTGACCAAAACTCCCAGTCGCTTTTCTTCCATGCTGCTTTCCAGCCACTCTTCCCCAAGCCTGTAGTGCTGCATATGATAAACGATTACAGTCACAGGGCAGTGTCAAGTTGTCATTCCAAGTACCAAAAGTGCTGCATCTGCAGAAGATGTGGGTCACAGAAGATCTCTGGGTCACTGTTGCACCATGTTAAGAATATTAAGATTTTTGTAAATGGATTTCTCCACCTGGGAGACATCCCTTGATCTATAGGCTTCTAACCTTCTAACCCAGTATGAAGGTGGTTTTCTGCAGCACTTTCCTTAGTTATGGTCAAAACGCAATGCTCTGTTCATGATATTTCAGTTTCAAAAGTGATGAAAGATCAGCTATTTCAAAGTAAACCCATTACTTCTTATCAAAAGCAAAATACAGCATGCCAGCATTTGTAACTTTTTTTTTTTAATTAACATATGAGAAATACCTCAGGAAATACTTCAGGATTTTTTGGGTGGGTGGGTGGAGCAGATGAGTAGCAGTATAACTTTATCTTCTAGTGTTATCCACAGAATGTAGGTCAGCCTACTCTGATGGAAATACCCCAAGCTGATTCTTTACATTCTTAGACATAAACATCTCATGATTTTGCAGGCCAGGAAAACATGATTTTTTTCATGGTCCTGCCGTGATTTGTCAGGGGCATCTTAGTGTTTGCATCTTTGGATTCCTTATTTTTAAAGGTCTGTCAAAATTTTGCTTGTCTAGCAAACTAACACAAAGTGATATTATGTAAATGATGAGTATTTTAATTTCTATAAAGCCCATGTCACAATATAATAAATCAGAGGAGCTCAGTTTCTAATTTCTCAATAAATGCTACTTTGTGAAGTATGTACAGCATGCATTTATTTCAATATAAAACAATTTGGAAAATGTCCTTCTTTCCATATATAAACTACTTGCTAACAATAATAGATGTGTATTTTACTATGTAAAAGTATAACCTATTTTTAACCTCACATTTTCATGCAAAGTTTATAGAGAAAATACTTTAAAACAGGAAATCAGAGTCCATTTCCTGTTTTAACAAGGATAATCCCTTGACCAGTAGGCACAAATATTCATTCCTCTTTAATGTTAATTAGCACACTATTCATCCTGTATTTCACAATTTAATGAAAGAAAGCAAGTTGCTGGGAACATTATTAAGTTCAAACCGTCTTTCACCTTATTTATCCGAAACTCAATAAAACTGTTCAGTCACAGACTTGCAGCCTCCGGCTAGGTTCCTGCTATTAGCCTTAAATCACTTTTAGAGTTGCAATAACAGTAAGTTGCCAAACTCAAATATACAGCTATCTACATCTGCTAGATAGTTTGTCTTACTGGACAGTCTGGAAAAATTGCAGTTATTTGACTCAAGCTGTAAAGTATTTTGCTGCTTACCAAGAAAGCAATACTTTTAAAATCTGCAAATCAGCATTTGAAAAATGTATCTGGAAGAATGTTGAAGGGACAATGCTTTTTTATTTAAGTGAGCACAAGATAGCCTCTCAAAAAAACTTGTGTATAGACAGGAGTTTTAAAAAGGTAACTGCTACTTCCCTAGTTAATGGCTGAATCTGAATTTCCAATCTGACCCATGAGGTAACTCTTCAGGAACTGTGACTTCCACAACCTATGACAATTATCAGGCTGAACAAACAAAAATGGTATGGCACATAATTTCATCTCATCACTATATGGATGGAGAGTAGAAAGCTGGAAGTGACAGAGCATGACTGCTGCTACCAAGCTGAACCAATACTCACCTCACTCCAAAGCCATCAGCCTCAGGGATCCCTGGGTCTGGCAGTATCAGCCTCTTCATGCAGCAAGTATTCCAAAATATCACAAATGAGGGAATACCTGGCTGCCATCTCCAACGTTCAAGTCTGTACATCTTCTGTATAATAATAATCTGTATAATCACAATCTGAAGCCCGAATGATGCTGTTTCAAGATGTTCCATAATCACATATTCAGCTCTTCGCATTTAATCAAAGCCCACACATATGAGGCTGATTGACCGAATGAGCTCTTAATCAAACCCGTTTACTTGCTCTGAACTGCCAACATGTACACAACATATGTTCTGCCCAGCACAGTCAGAGCTGTAGTTGAGGACTGCAGTGGGTAGACAGCACTGCTGCACCATGGAGAAGCTGCCACGAACTGCATGATTCAGCCACCTGCTTCCCTCTCTGCCCTGGAGGGCCTTGCCAGGCCTTCAATAACTGATCCAACTCACACGTGCCTATGTTTCCACTTCAACGTCCCTATTTCATGTCTGAAGCCATGCAAAAAATCTAAGGGCAGTGGTCCAGCACTGCTGCTGGCTTCTGTCCAAATTGTACGTCCCACTTCTATCTGATGTATCTTTGTTAATAGCAAGCCTTATGCAAATAGGCTCATGTAGATCAGTCAAAGAGCCCTTATCTCCACACAGATTATAGGTCTCTTCATTTTTTAATTTCTTAACTGGTGTAGTTATATCCATTCTCATCTAGGATCGCAGACTGTAAATCAAAGACAAAGGAATGAAAAAGATAGAAAATATAACCATGCTCACAGATAGGTCTTACTGGAACAGACAGAAAGGATCTGACTGAATCCCAGACTCTCTGAAGGCCTTCAGAAAACTATGTTTCACAGAGGTGCCCCCCTCTTTGCTGCATGCTTGCTACGGGCAATTCTCATTTTGTTTGCCTACACAAATGGCATTTGCAAGCCTAAGACAGCTGCACTGAGTTCATTACATACAACTTCACAGGTCTGATGAGGGCAAGATATTAACCACCACACTGAAGAAAACTGTTTCAGAGTATAATGAGTTATCTTTGTTCTAGCACTGCTTAAACTTGTCCACACTAGCCAGGCACTACCCTTGATCAATGAAGCTACACTGCCTGAGCTGATGTGTCAAGTCAGCTAATCTTAACTGAAAACATGTGCTGAAGCACTTGTGATTTAGGCATACCAGATTCAGAAATCCTTCTGCAGCAACTCTGACCTCCCATACCTTCCACGGAGATGGCACGGCTCACAACGTCCTCTGCCGCTTTACATGCAAAGCAAAGGAGGCTAGGTAAAATTCCCACAAGGGGTGGGAGGCTATCAAAATGCATCTTCAGGATATCACTTACTGACCAAAGTAAATAACGAAAATAACTTTTGGTACTTGTAAATAAGCATCTGTTTTAAGGGAACTATTCAGATAAACTATTTTAAGCTAACAATGACACATTCATTATTTAAGCCTAAGAGCTTAAGTATAATGTTAAATTTCTATAGTACATTTAATATATATAATTTTATATATGTAATTAATATAAATATCTTGGAAAAGATGACCAAGGAAACCTGATTGATACAAGAAATACACTAGGTTCATTTTTGTCACTAAAAAGGTAATTTTCAAGTCTTTAGAGCAAAATGTTTCTTTGACAAGGCTTAAATTATGATAAAATGGGAAAATAATATGAACACTGAATAAAAAGAACTAATTTTACAATAGTCATACAGAAATTCTTATAATGGAGGTTGTATTGAGAAAAATCTAATCTAATCTAAACATTAAATAACTTACCAAACCACAGGGGCTATTTTCTTCTGTGATAAGTTGTCCCAAAACAACAATTCCACCTCCAATTATTCAGTTTGCTGAAATAACACACATGCCTACACAACTTCTTTTTTCTTCTCAACAGAAAACAAAGCAAAACCATTCCTTTAGTTCTGTTAACTACAAGCGCTGGCCCTTAAGGAATGTAAGGTTAGGCTGAAGGAGGATGCATTAAGCTGCAAATTGATTTTGCCAATACAATCAACAATGGGATCTTACATTCAGAAAGGGCAATACATTGTACTACATGATAATGTAGGTTAAATAATGCTTATTAGCACACAAACTGAGCAGGCAAGATAGACAGTATGAACTGCACAGAATCTAAGTGCCTTGCCTCCATTATCTGTCAAGATATTTCTAAATGCCAGACGAGGAAGAGAAGTTGCTTGTTTAGTTTTGGATTTGGTTGTTTTGGGTTTTTTTGAGGGTGTAAGAGGGTATTTTACCTTATGTCTGTGTCACAGCTATGGCAGGGAGGTGTGATGGTCTGAAGCAAAGTATATTTACTCTGTATTTCCAACAAGCACTGGCTTATCCACATCAGTTTAAAATAGTTGAAGTAAAAAGCAGATGCTCAGAGCATATGGAAATTTCTGAACTATCATTTAAATCCATTCTTTTCTATGAACTTTCAGGAGTTACAGAGACGATAATAAACTTTTCAAGCCAGCTAAACTATATGCTTTTTCTCTTCATTAAAAAAAATCCTTAGTCATCAGCAAGGCATTTTCTGCTCTCCTGTAACTACATCCATCAATTACTCCCATGACTTCTTCCTGGCCAGATCTTAGATCATGTCATTGTTCCAACTAATGCTTTTGGAAGTTCTTCAAATCTTTTTTATCCTTGTGGCTTTTACTTCAGTGCCCTCTTCCAGTTCTCCATCTACATCTTGGAAGTGTGTTCAAATCACTTCACAGGTATGTCCTCCCACTGGTACAACTCTGAATTTAACTTTGTTTCCAGCCAACCCCATCTTTCTAATCCTTTTCAATCTTCTAATCCCATCTTCTTTCCACAAATGGCCATAGTCATACTTGAATCTTATCTGCCTCATAGTCCACACACCTGAGACATTTCCAAAGGCTGCCACATACTATTTTTCATTATAGCACAGGTATCACAGGGTGTCAGGGGTTGGAAGGGACCTTGGAGAGCTTTGAGTCCAACCGTCCTGCCAGAACAGGATCATACAATCTAGCACAGGTCACACAGGAACGCATCCAGGTGAGTTTTGAAAATTTCTAGAGGAGACTCCACAACCTTTCTGGGAAGCCCATTCCAGTGCTCTGTGACCCTTACAGTAAAGAAGTTCCTCCTCATGGTAAGGTGGAACCTCTTGTGCTCCAGCTTATATCCATTCCCTCTTGTCCTGTCACAGGGCACGAGTAAGAAGAGGCTGCCCCTTTCCTCTTGACACCCAGTCCTCATATATTTATAAACATTTATCAACTCCCTTCTCAGTCTTCTCTTCTCCAGACTGAAGAGCCCCAGCTGTCTGAGCCTTTCCTCATAAGGCAGGTGTTCCAGTCCCTTAATCATCCTTGTAGCCTCCGTTGGACTCTCTCGAGCAGATCCCCATCTCTCTTGAACTGGGAAGCCCAGAACTCGACGCAATGCTCCAGGTGAGGTCTCAACTCAACATAATCTACAACTTCTTCCTCACCTCTCCAAACTAAACCATTCACTTAGGCCTAATTCTGCCTCATCAGCAGAGACCCTCTCCGGCCAACCCAGTACTGTCACCACCACATCATGCAATCCACCAAGGAACACAGGTGCATTTTTTGGTTTTATACTAACCATTCCTCAGCATCTAACTTTTAAACACAATGACCTAAAGTTGACTGCCCTCACCTTTACTTACAGCCACTGATCTTATCTATGTGCTCACACCCTGACCCATCGACCCTACCCTAAATAATTCATCAGCCTTCCACTAAGTGGAACATCATTCAGTATTTCTGCATATGCATACCTGGCCCCTGTACAGGAACGATATGCCCTGGGTAATTCAGAAAACCTCTCTCTCCTCTTTCTGAGAGGGATTACACCTACTGTAATAAATACAAAGGCACATCATCTGAGAGAGGAGAGCAACGGCTTTTTATTTTCCTGTTTTTCAATTTTTCTTTTCCAATTTTTCAATTCAGAACTCCACAATTACTAACCTACATCTCCCATGTGAGTTTAACTTTGTAGCTTTCCTCTTCTTACTTTTCCCATGCTTACTGAAGTTATGTCAAAACCAGCCTGCGGAGTCTGTGAGCACTTAGAATTTTTACAACTAGCTGTTTGGGGACTTCTGAGCATTGCTGCAACACAACAAATGAAACAACAAAGGCAGGTGCTAAATGCCACATCACCAAGGATGGTTTTTTGACTCAGAGAGGTCAGAATACCTAGCAGAGCACTACTCCTTTCTAAGCAGTATAAAATTGCATTCTAAGATAAATGCTTTACAGGACAAATATAAATATCATCATCATCTAAATTTTTTGAAAAACCACCCTACGTTACACAGAGTGTCAGGATGAGTTGGGCAACCCACCAATAATTATTCCACTGTCCCATAATAAAACCCAAGACAAGTGACAAAATGACAGTTTGGAGACAACTTGGGCCTCAAGCACCAGTGGGAAACTGCAATTTCACCTCAGGTGGGCCTGCTCTCCAGCTTATGTTCAAGAGACACCCTCAAAACTTTTTAAACTCTCAACCACTGTGAAAGAAGAAATTCATTCAACTGGGAACAATATTTTCCTTCTAAAAGTATTCATCATTCTTTTTACTTTCAGGTCTTTCCTTTCCCCCTTCACAATATTCATGTAATATTTTAGTAGAACAGTCCTGGCTCTCATCCACAAGTGAATCAGGGCTTTATTGCTCCCATAAACTGATTTCAAACCACACTGGGTTGTCTCAAGAGTTCCTTCCCAGAGAATATAGTTTCAGAGCTAGTTCCAGAGACTTCAACTGCTTTCTGTACAGGAAAAAAAAAACAAGATTTCTATAATAGACCAATTTTTCTTCAGACATGTTGGTATCTGAAGGATGTCAGTTCATTGCAAGAATTTGGGAGCTGATGTGGCTCTAAAGGCTCAATGCATTTTCAAAGGGATGTTGCCTGTAATTTTAACCCATTAAAACTGAAGTGCATGGCTGGAAAAGGGTAGTACATATTTAAAAATCTCACTGTGATTCAAACACAAATATATTACTTGCACCAGTGATTTGGCAATATGACTTCACAAAAGCAAGAGACAACAGGTTTTACTTACATGACCAGCCTGCATTCTTGCACATCACATGACAAAGAACAACGGAAACGTAGCTGAATGTGAGAAAGCACCAAACTACAATGGCTCTTTGGGTGGGGGTAGAGAGAAACACACATACTACAAAAATCCAATAATTCTCCACCCAAGCATTGCTAGTGAATGACCTCACTGGTTTCCTACATACACTCCAGCAGCCTTCCTGCCATCACTCAGTTGAGCCAAGCAATGATGTCAACAGTCCACCTGTGAGTGATGTAGCCCTCTGGGTCATGGTTGCAGAGAACTTGGATAAGAGCTGTGCCAGTGTTAATTAAATGCACCTCTTGTTTCACTGCTGATTTCCTCTGATAAGGCTCAGCTCATTTTTCCTGGAAAGACTTCCATGTTGTAAGGGAACCAGAGCCAACCATAACACAAAACAAATATTGCTTAGAGAATATGAAGACAATTTAAAACAAAACAAAACAAAAAGATTGCCTATCAGTGCTGGGGTAAATACAAATCCCATTAGTTTACATGTGCTAATGACAAGGTTAAACTACAAATGCTAGTCACTTGTCACGGTAAGGGCACGTGTCAGGGCAGCCAATAACAGATGCTCTCTGTTAACCAACCTCTCTCCCCAAAGAGGAAGAGAAAGGGGATAAGGGAGAAAGACATAGCAATTAGAAAAGGAAACCAGAACAGCTTTAATGAAAATTAAAAGAATAATAATTAAAATGGAATATATATAAATATATACAAAAACAACCCCAACAAGGAATTTAAAAAAA
>JANHFX010011305.1:20306-107057 GCA_027560015.1 Chloroceryle amazona | reverse complement strand
ACCCCAGCTCCCTCAGCCTCTCCTCATAAGACTTTCCCTCCAGTCCCTTCCCCAGCCTTGTCGCTCTCCTCTGGACCCGCTCCAGCACCTCCATATCCTTCTTGAAGTGTGGGACCCAGAACTGCACACAGCACTCGAGGTGAGGCCTCACCAGTGCTGAGTACAGGGGCAGAATTACATCCCTAGTCCTGCTGGTCACACTATTCCTGATACAAGCCAAGATGCCATTGGCCTTCTGTTCCACCTGGGCACTCTGCTGACTCATGTTCAGCCGGTTATCAACCAGCACTCCCAGGTCCCTCTCTGCCAGGCTGCTCTCCAGCCACTCATCCACCAGTCTGTAGCGCTGCAGGGGGTTACTGTGGCCAAAGTGTAGGACCCTACGCTTGGTCTTGTTAAACCTCTTTTTATTGGCCTCAGAACATTGACTCAGCCTGTCCAGGTCCCTCTGCAGCATCTCCCAACCCTCCAGCAGATTGACACTCACCCCCAACTTAGTGTCATCAGCAAATTTACTAACAGTACAGTCGATCCCCTCATCCAGATCATCAATAAAGATGTTGAATAGAGCTGGGCTCAGTACTGATCTCTGTGGGACACCACCGGTCACTGGACACCAACTGGATGTGGCACCATTCACAGCCACTCTCTGTGCCCAGTTGTCCAGACAGTTTTTAACACAGTGAAGGATGCACCTGTCCAAGCCATGGGCTGTCGGCTTTTCCAGGAGGATGCTGTGGGAGACTTTGTCAAAGGCTTTGCGGAAGTCTAGGTAGACCACATCAACACCCTTCCCCTCATCTACCAGACAGGTCACCCAGTCATAGAATGAGATAAATTGGTTAGGCAGGACTTTCCTTTCCTAAACCTGTGTTGGCTGGGTCTGAGCTCCTGGTTGTCTTGTATGTGCCGATTGATGGCACTCAAGATGATCTGCTCCATAACCTCACCAGCCACCGAGGGCAGGCTGACAGACCCATAGTTTTCTGGATCCTCCTTCTGGCCCTTCTTGTGGATGGGCATCACATTGGCCAACCTCCAGTTCCCTGGGACCTCTCCAGTTAGCCAGGACCAGTGATAAATGATGGAGAGCAGCCTAGCCAACTCTTGTGCCGACTCTCTAAGCACCCTAGGATGAACCTCATCCGGACTCATAGACTTGTTAGGATCTAAGTGGCACAGCAGGTCACTATTTCCTCCTGGATTTCAGGAGGGATCTTCTGCTCCCCATCCTTGCCTACCAACTCAGGAGCCCAGATGCCCTGAGAATAGTCAGTCCTTTTGTCAAAGACTGAGGCAAAGGTGTTGTTAAGCACCTCGGCCTTTTCCTTGTCTTCCATTACTATGTTCCCCACTTCATCCAGTAAGGAATGGAGATTTTCCCTGGCCCTCCTTTCATTATTAATGTATTTATAAAACCACTTTTTATTATCCTTGACAGAATTGGCCAGATTAAGTTCTAACTGAGATTTTGCATCTCTAATTCTCTTTCTACATGACCTTGCAATATCCTTAAAAGGTTCCTGCTTCACCTGCCCCTTTTTCCAAAGTTGATGTACTCTTTTTTCTCTTCTGAGTTCCTGCAAAAGCTCCCTGATCAACCAGGCCAGTCTTCTATCCCCCTGGCTCATTTTTCAGCACATAGGAACAGCCTGCTCCTGCACCTTCATAATTTCATTCTTAAAGTAATCCCAGCCTTCTTGGGCCCCTTTGCTTTTGAGAGCTGCTTCCCAAGGGACTTTCTGAACCAGCATCCTGAGTAGATCAAAGTCAGCCCTCTGCAAGTACAAGGTAGAGGTCTTACTGACAGCCCTCCTGACTTCATCACATATTGAAAATTCTATCATATCATGGTCACTGTGCCCCAGAGGACTTCTAACCACCACATCTTCCACCAGCCCTTCCGTGTTCGTAAAAAGGTCGAGCAGGGCACTAGCCCTGGTAGGCTTTCTACCATCTGCAACAGGAAGTTGTCATCCACACATTCCAGAAACCTCCTGGACTGCCCCCGTTCTGCTGTGTTATACTTCCAGCAGACATCTGGTAGGTTGTAGTCTCCCATGAGAACAAGGGCTAGTGAATGTGAGACAGCTCTGAGTTGTTGGAAAAATATCTCATCAGTGTCTTTATCCTGGTCGAGTGGTCTGTAGCAGACTCCCACCAGAATATCAGCCTCCTTGGCCTTCCCCTTTATTCTTATCCATATGCTTCCCACCTTGGTGTGTCTAAAATTGAAAACAGTCAAAACATTCCTTAACATATAATGCTACCCCTCCACCTCTGTTTCCTTGTCTATCCCTTCAAAAGAGCCTGTAGCCATCCACTGCGGCACTCCAGCCATGCGAATGATCCCACCACGTTTCTGTGATGGCAGTTACATCATGGTTTCCCTGGTGCACAGTAGCTTCTAACTTCTGTCTATTGCCCATGCTATGGGCATTGGCCTACATGCACTTGATCCGAGCCACGGATATTGCCTCCAACACTGGTATGTCCCCCCAAGGCTTATCTTTAGCAGTCCCGGGTTTGTCCTCCCCCCTTCCAGATTATCTGCAGCTTTGTGGTCAGATCAAGCATTTACTTTTTGTGCCATCATTTCTGTTTATTTAAACAATTCTTTCCTCTTTGTCTCATCTTTTGTTTTGAATGACCTTGGAGACAGCAATTATGATCCCTGTAGCTTACTTTAAATAAGCCAACCTCTTTGACTTCTTTCAATAGGAACAGGATGATGGAGGACAGCTCATACCACCAGTTCAGCTACTACAGTGCTGACCAGAGATGTGTGCAATACTCCAGGGAGCATCCTATCAGTATATCTGTACTGTAGCATATTTAATTAGCATCTCATGTTGAAGGAGTGTTGAACAACATCTAAAGAAATACTAATCAGGGAAGAAGACTTGGTAAACTCAAGCCATACAAAAAGCACCAGAACACAAAGCAGAAATATTGAATTTTATTCCAACAAAGACAATCAATTGGTTTGTGAATAACAAACTCTATCTGGAGCATTTATAGGAAGTTTCACAGTTAATTGCATTTTTGTAATGCCTGTCTAGAAGTAAAGTTTTTTCTGCAAAGACACATCAGCTGAAGGGTTTGTGTCAGATTGACCTCTTTTTTGTATTTATGATTGAATTTTAGAAAAAACTAAATTTAAAGTAGTTTGCCTTTACATTAATAAAGAACTCCAGTAACAGAGACATGACAAGAAAATAAGCTCACCAGACTTTTGAGTAGCTTAAATATAAGACAGTTAAAAGCTACTAAGGCTCAAATAAAATCCCCCCTCAGATATGAAATTTCAGACTCAGGTTTAAAGATGTTCCACAAGACACTTTCTGAACACATTGACTAGATGGTTACTGCATCTTAATTGAGTGGAATGAAGTCACGTTCCTGACTTCAGGCTTTTTAAAGGAAACCAAGCAGTGCAAAAAAAAAATCTAATGTGGACTGGAGATAACACCCTGCAAATATCCCAGATATAATTCCTGGCATCATTAAGCTGAATGGAATAGTTAGTGACATGGATAGCTATCACAAGATGAAACTTCTCTCTGGTTGATTATTAAATATGTTCATTCCCATGGCAGTTTTGAACACAGTGGAAGGAATGCAAAATGTAACTGTTAACTTATTTTTTGGGTGTTGTTTGCATGCGAAGACTAAGAGCAACAACAAAAGCAAAAGAAATTTCACTCCTTGTTGTCAGCAGGCCAACATCAAAACTAACTGTTCTCTGCTTAAACCTCAGCAAATTGATTGAGATAGAAAAGTTCATTTAGCTTCAACTCACATTTGTGTCAAAATGTTTCAAACTAATTTGACAGCAACATAATTACTATGCTCTCATCCCTTTTCCAGCAACCATATCTGTAGTTTCCAAATGAAATCCAGCAGGGCTCTGGCTTACATCAGAGTACACTGCTTTAATGACAGTGGTGGCATTCTGCTCCACTGGGATGTGCACAACAGCTTGCATGACTGAGTCTGAGCTGGACAGTCAAACACCCCATCCCTTCAGATACTTTTCAGGCCAGTACCCACATCTCAAACTTTACAAATGTAACTTCAGAAGACCTACCAGAGGGGAAGCATTTGCAGGAGTGTGAATAGTAAATAAAGGCAGTTTTCTGAGACCTTGCCATATTTTCTGTGAGGCAAGAGCATACAAAGAGGTGAGGCAATGTGCATGGTGTCAGTAAAGAGTTTGAGTCTATTTAATCTCACAACATAGGCAGATGAGTCCTTTCTGAGCCCAATTTAGACAGAAACCAGCATGGAGGCACAGATGCTCTATTACACATCAACACAGCCCACGCATGTGCACACTCTCAGATATGTCTCCTTCCCAGATTTTCAGGGGTAGTGCAAGGACTACACTATGCTGTGTAAAGAACCATATGTTCCCTAGTATTCAGAGGGATTTATAAGGGATTATCTACTTTGAATCACAGCGTAATAGCATTTCAAGGTAAAAAGTTTCCCATGTTTTAGTGATCAAGGAATACTGCTGGGAAACTTCACTTTAAGTTGAAGAAATGTTTTCCAAAGAAAAAACACCTAATACTTTACAGGAGAAATAAAATTTCATTTTGCTTGAAAATAACATAATGGTATTTATCAGAAAAAAAGAAGCTCTAATAATAAAAGAGATTTTCATAGAAATATAGAATGCCTTGGGTTGGAAAGGACCTCTAAAGGTCATCTAAGTCCAACCCCCCTGCTGAGAGCAGGGACGTCCTCAACTAGAGCAGGTTTCTCAGAGCTCTGTCAAGCCCCACCTTGAACATCTCCAGGGATGGGTCCTCCACCACCTCCCTGGGCAACCTGCTTCAGTGTTCCACCACCCTCATAGTAAAGCCCTTCTTCCTAATGTCCAATCTAAATCTACTCTTCTCAAGTTTAAAACCATTCAGGTACTGGAAGGCTGCTATAAGGTCTCCCTAGAGCCTTCTCTTCTCCAGGCTGAACAATCCAAACTCCCTCAGCCTGTCCTCATAAGAGAGGTGCTCCAGCCCCCTGATCATCCTTGTGGCCCTCCTCTGGACTCGCTTCATCAGGTCCATGTCCTTCCTGTGCTGAGGGCTCCAGAGCTGGACGCAGTTTTCCAGGTGAGGTCTCACTAGAGCAAAGCGGTAGAATCGCCTCTCTCGATCTGCTGGCCACACTTCTTTTGCTGCAGCCCAGGATGTGATTGGCCTTCTGGGCTGCAAGCACACACTGGCTGCTCATGTCCAGTTTCTCATCTACCAGCACCCCGAAGTCCTTTTCTGCAGGGCTGCTCTCTCTCACCTCCTCCCCCAGCCTGTGTTGATAGTGGGGATTGTTCCAGCCCAGGTGCAGGACCCTGCATTTGCTCTTGTTGAACTTCATGAAGTTCACCTGGGCCCATTTCTCTAGCTTGTCCAGGACCCTCTGGATGACATCCTGACCCTCTGGTATATTGACCACAGCACTTAGCTTGGTCTGCAAACTTGCTGATGGTGCACTCAATCCCGCTGTCTGTATCACTGATGAAAATACTAAACAGTACCAGTCCCAATACGGACCTCTGAGGGACACCACTTGTCATTGATCTCCATCTGGACTTTGAGCCATTGACTACTACCCTCTGGATGCAGCCATCCAGCCAATTCCTTATCCACTGAATAGTACACACAACAAATCTGTATATCTCCAACTTGGTGAGGTGAGGCTGACAGGTCAGTAGTACCCAGGGTCCTCCTTTCTACCCTTTTTAAAAATGGGTGTAATGTGTCCCTTCTTCCAGTCACCAGGGACTTGACCTGACTGCTAAGACTTTTCAAATGGAGAGTGGCTTGGCAACTACATCAGCCAATTCCCTCAGGACTCTGGGATGCATCTTGTCTGGTCCCATAGACTCATGTGTCTTCAGGTTCTGCAGATGGTCATGAACCTGAATTTATTTACAGTGGGATAGAATTTGTCCCCCTGGTCCCACTTTGTGGTCTTTTAACTTGGGAGTTGTGGGCAGAGAGGTTGCCAGTGGAGACCGAGGAAAAAAAAGTTGTTGAGAACCTCAGCCTTCTCCTCATTTGTTGTTACCAGCTTGCCATTCTTGCTCATCATGGGGCGTACAATTTCATTAACCTTTCTTTTCTCATTGACGTACCTGTAGAAGCCCTTCTTGTTATTCTTTGCATCCCTTGCCAAGTTCAGCTCCAACTGTGCCCTGGCCTTCCTGACCTCATCCCTACACAACTGAGCAGCATCTCTGTACCCTTCCCAAGATACCTACCTGTACCTGCTTCCACTGTCTATGTAGCTCCTTCTTGCCTTTTAGTTTCACCAGCAGGTCTCAACTCAGCCATGCTGGTCTCTTCCCTCCCTTGCTTGATTTCTTACACCTGGGGATTGAGAGCTCTTACATTCTATGGACAGTGTCCTTAAAGAGCTGCCAGCTTTGTTCTGCTCTCTTGTCCCCAGGGACCGTTTCACAGGGTGTCCTAGTGACTAACTCCTTGAGGAGCTGGAATTTTGCTTTCCTGAAATTCGAGTGCCAACTATGCATACATATATGCCATAGCAGAAGCCTGGATGTTTACAAGACGCTTGTAGGAACAATTCTTACTTTTTCTTATCTGGTCCTTAAGGGTAAGTTTAGCTTTAGGTTTTCCTCAAAACTGTTGATTATTCAGCATTCCACTATGGAATTACTCTCACCGATGGGCAGAGACATCCATTATATGTAATAATGCTTCACAGTTCTGATTCATATGGAAAAGTGATTAGCTGAATTCAAAAGAGCTGAAAAACAGAGGCATATTGCACAAGTAACTAAATCAATAAAGGATTTTAAGTTGGATTTTTACTCCAGCTGACACCAGACTCTTAAAAAAAAAAATCATGTGAGCTACCTATTTGTGCTTAAAACACCTTGGTCAAATATCTGCCAGAAGAAACCACATATTTCAGACACTTAGAAAAAATTAAGTCATTTCACATTCTCACTTTTTTTTTCCTGATAATTTTCTACAATGGCCTAGCGTATTCTGGAACCAGTTGTTCATTCTCTCTTGCAAATTACAATGTGGAACCCCCAGCTGCACCAATGCAACTGTTTGAAGGTCATCAGTAAAACAGTATCAATGAAAGGAAGATGAAAAGTCTCATCCTGGCAGGAGTCCATGCACCCTTATGAATAGCAACTTGGTTCCACAGCACTTCTACTATCCAGACAGCTATAGTGATAATGGTATTTATAAAATGTGCCGAGCATCAAAAACACAGAAGATCTAGAAGATCAGCAATAAAAGCTGTTGCTCTTCTCATCTTCCTTATGTAAGGTTGTCAATGTTACACAGCCAAGTACATTTAGGCAGAGGGCAGGTGACAGGCACACATTAGACAGCATGGATTTAGACAAAAACTATTACAGATATGGAATTATGCATTAGTGCTAATGCTGAAGGAATTATGGCAGCTTCAGAGAATTCATTCCAAATTCAGTTTTAGCTTCTTGATAAAATGATAGCATGAAATAGTCAATGTAAATTTATACTGAACATGAGAAGGTGCTGCAGGACCACAGGGTATAAATACCTGCTGACCGTTAACTCGCTTTGATGCTTCTCTCAGAAACAACCAATCTCACCAGCCCTGCCAGAGACAATGTGCATGCCTGAAATCTCACAAATTCAGAGCTACCAAAGCCATATGCTTCTTCTGAGGCAAGCACAAACATGTGCTTGTTGAGGCTGCCAAGAACCCACACCATAAACAGGATTATCTCCTCGGCTAAAGCATAACAAGTGCTACAGTAAAACTGCACAAATGGCTTTCACAAAATCAGTATCCGTGTAGCTGTACATTTCATTACTTGATAGAAAACTATTAAACCAAGAAATCAGCACTGATGAAGAGGACAGCCTGTCATTCCCAAGACTGAATTGATTCTCCAAGATGAAATCACACCAGTGTCATCACCCAGACATACTGCTGCTTCCAGCCCATCCCCCCTGCAAGACGATGTTAGTGCAAATTGGTGCTATTTATTACACAACCTTTTTCCTTCCAATACTATCAACAGCGAGGTTTTTACCAAAAGGTAATAGAATAGTGTTTCATTTCTGCTATCCTTTCCTCGCATTTCCTTCACTGTTCATCTCTTCCTTCAGCTATAATGGCAGACTGAAGACTGTCATTTTGCCACATGGAGCCTGATGAAGATTTGCATGGACAGCAGACCAGCTTCAGCAGACTCTCCTTCATACTCCCTTTCTCTGCTACTCAGGCTCACACATGTGCCAGTGCAACCGAGAGGGCAGCAATGCTGCTTGTGCACCTGCACATACCACAGAAAGTGATGCAGGCTAAAACATAATCCAGGGGAAAAAAAAAAAAAAGCTGTTGAAAACCACATAAATTCACACATCCACTTTACTATAAAGGCAAAGCCAACATAAAGCAGAGTGACAGAGGTGACTTAAATGCTATCTCTGCAGAACAAATGGCTCAAACTGTTTGAATCTGATCACTGAAATGCACCAGCAGAAACAGTGTGTTGGGGCAGGGACAGGCAGCTTGGGCTGGGATTCCTGAAATCAGTTTTGTTGCCACAAGTCAGTATCACATGAAATGAAACATGCAGATTACCAGGGACCTGGCTCGGGATCATGCTCAGGATTCCCATATTTTGCATCCTAATCTGGATACCTGATTTTAAATTCTGTGGCTACTGGATAAAGGAGTTAATCTTTTTAACTCCCCATAGTCAATCTCAGAAACTGCTAAAAACAAACCTTGTTCCTTTCCTCCTTCCTTTCTTCTGCTTTCAAATATTCCCACTGGCTTCCTCATCAAAACAGAGCCCAACAGAAAGTGTTTCCAAAAAGCCAGAGTCAACAGCAGTAAGTCCACAGCCACACTCATTCCACAGAGTTGCAGCTAAGCCACACTACTATGAGAAGCACTGATGTTATCTAGCTTAAATTTAATACCTTAAGTGAATGCCTGTCAGTGCAGCACTGTCTGAAAGGATCTCTTCACCGTTATACAACATAAATATTTAAAACTACTTTATTCTCTGAGAAAACTTAATATTCTGCTGAAAAACACGTTTAACCAGCACTATTCACTTGTAACTTACACATTTAATACTTCAAGTTCTTTAAACATTCACTTTAGTCTCATTGCCTAGTTTTAATTATGAGATCACTGGTTTAATTATGAGGTCACAACCTCTGCGTTTATTGTTGCTAAGCTGCTTGTGTTTTAATAAAAAATGTTAAAATAGTTTAAAAGTCAAGGCAGTGACACTTTTTTTTTTTAAATTAACTTATGCATTCAGTGAAAGGAGTAATAAAGAATCGCTGGTTGGCTAAGTGAAACAGTATGCAGACATCACTCATTCCTCTTCTTGGGAAGGTTGCCAAATGAAAACATATGACAGGAGTATGGCTGAAGGTGCTGTGTGGGGTGACAGAGTGCAGTGCTAAAACATTAGCTGACTCTGCACATTCAAACTCTTACTTCTAGCTTTTCCTCTGGATAAAATAAAACCACATTTATTGAAGTATCTCTATATTCTGGTTCCAGATGATCTGTGGCTGACAAAAGGATTCCCAAGTCTTTAGCACTCCTCTTCCTTTGTTGGCACAGGACAAGAGTTTGTTTTTTAATTTGCAGAAAAGCATATGCAGTCAAGTTAAACAGTTTGTGAATCAACACCTAAGCCTGTGGCCTTAGAGATTTATTTTCCATTTCCCCGACTTTGAAACCCCAGCTGTGCCTAAGAAAATTACTTCACACGAAGAATAGGAAAATAATGAAAATAAGCACTAAAGCACAGTGCTGTCAAATGCCTGTATCTAAAAAAAAAAAAAAAAAAAAAAAAAAAAGAGATGGAGTGAAAGAAAGAGCTTCCAGCCCTAGAACACCCAATCCAGTTAAAATACTGTCCAGACTCCACCAAAATCTCTTTGATAGGAGTCAGAGGAGAGGCTGGTACAGCCCGGTGGAATTCGTCTTTAATGTGGCTTCACTGCTACATGGCTTACTAGCAGTAGCATGGGGGGAAACAGTATACACAGACTAGCATACCCTGGAGGGCAGCGTAGCCTGCATTTCAAAATGAGAAATGATCTCCATCACGTATTAGGAAAAGGTTCAGTGAAGACCATATATAATTTTATTTATTCCTACTCCAGCAGTGCTTAAGGACCTTCCATTGAGTCCATACATGACTAAATTCTGTGTTGTATAATGAACAACAATACAGAAGGTATTTGCCTCCTAGGCAAAAGAATGGAGGTATGTTGGGCTGATGTGACAGCAGACACAGGATGGATTGCTTTCATGGCTTAGCAGCTTCATCGTATTAGTGGAGGAACCAGAAAATACCCCTGACCTCCTGCCCCCTTTCCCTTCAATCACACTGGAATCAAAAAGATGACCAGTTTACAAATGAAGAGAAACATGCTGCCTTTGGAGTGGAGGCCCTTCCCCTGAGGTCAGCGTCCTCAAACCCAGGCCCCATGAGCCTTTCTGGAATCTGCCTTCCTTTTCAAGTCACTCCCTCTCTCCTAGTACATGCACCAAGGAGCCTTCTCCACTGACCAGTCTCTTCCCTCCATCACTCACAGCTCATTCTTGTTACTGGAGACTGTGGCCAGCAGATGGAAAAGAAGATAATGCACAGAGAACCACTGCCAGCAGAGTTTTCTCGGTTTTGATGCTACCTTTAGACCCTCCAGTGACCCACTGCCTCTTAACAGCTGAAGCTAAGACAGGAAGAAATGAGCCAAGTGGCAGTCCATGCCATGCTGTCATAGAACTGAAGAGGCAGAGGCAGCCAAAACTGTGAGCTAAAATGCTCCAGATTTACCCAAATTATTATTATGCTCATAGCATAACCTCTGAAAGAAAAATACCAGTGCTGAGGCTACTAAACGCTTGAATGCCTCCCTGAGAAGTCCCGCTACTCAACCTCATTCCCAGTGGATGGCCCCAAGTTCAGGAAACTCTTCTTTGTTCTTCAGGCTGGCCAGGCAATTCACTGCACTCAGGCCAAATATTTGTGCAGTCAACTTGCACAGTATAACCTAAAAATATTTTCCTTTGTCATGATATTACCTAAAGGCAGAGCACTGGCAAAAATAGGTGTCATCTGACAAACCTGGAAGACTGGAACAACCCTTTTTCCTCCCTCCCTCGCATGACCTTTACACTCTTCAATTTAGCTTTCCAATGCAGTGTAAATCAGATGATTTGAGACTCTTCAATCATATCTGCCAGGTTACTGTGTCAGTTTTTTAAGGGGACAATGTCAACTTGCTGACTGGCCACATATGCTGGGCTTGCCTCATGACATATGCCTGTCCTTCTCTCTTCTGTCTCCTGGAGTTATAGCCCACTGTGCTCCAGCTGCCTTGAGGGAAGGGGCACTGCACCTCTTAAAAATCTAATGCCTGCCTTCATTCAGACCTATGTTTCCTCCTCCAGGTTGAGGAGGGTTGCTTTAAGTCAAGGGAGAGTTCACCTCAAGAGAAAGAAGAGGAGAGAAAGAGAGGAGAGAAAAGAGAGAGAGAGAGGAGACAAAAGAGAAGAGACCAGGGGAGTAAAAGAAGGCAGGTTACTTAACTGGCATGAATTAGTGGGGAATACAGGCTCCCCCCTTTCCAAGTACAGATACTGAAGCCAGAGAAATTTGGGAATGGGATACGTATGTTTCCATCCTCTCTTATCCTCCCCCTGGTTATCTAAACTTACTTTTAACGGGTCAGTCAACTTTATTTTGAGTAATAGCTTTCTGCTGTGACTTGAAGACCCATACTTTCAGAAAAGTGAACCCAGAAGGGAAGTCAATAGTGATAAGAGAGTTGATATTTTGATATTTTCCATATGTAGCAAGAACATACATTAAAAAAACCCATAACACAAATAAAGAGTTCAGGGGGCCTTTAAAACAAACCCATCCTCCAAACACTGAAGAGAAATGCTCAGAAAGAAATCAATTCAACAGTACAATAAGAGAGGTTAATGTGCAGTGGGGGCAAGAATCCATATTAAAACCACAGACTGCTATAGTATCTATTAGGACTACTGCCTATCATGAAAACTCATCCTTGCTCCTGAACACCCCAGACACCTCGAGCAATTCCTAATACTGTAAGCATTTTCTTTTCTTACACTTCTGAATTGATAACAGTACTGGTGTTACTCATCAGAGGTCACTTCTGGTCACTTCTTGTATTTAATGAGCAATAATGATTCTACAAAAAACAAAACATGGCGAACCCTATCAAACTTGAGGCAACCAAGTTTTAATAGCATACAAGTCACTGGACACATCCGTCAGCCACTGAAAAGATGAGGGATGAAACTATATCATTTCACTTATAGCCCCTTTAGGCACCACGATGGGGGAAATCCGCTCTGTGAATCTCAGTTTGCTACCTTTTATCTTTCTTCATTTTCTGTCAGTTACCCCTTTGAACAGTAGAAATCAGTCCTCAAAACTGCTACATCAAAAAACCCTATTCCAACCTCAATTAATACCTAGGCAGGCTCATTTGGAAGAGGTGGCTTTCCTTCACATCTCTGTGAACCCAGTGACCAAGTGACCTACCACACCATACAAGTGACAGCATTGCAGTTCCACTCTCCTACTTCCAACTGCTTCAGTCCCCATCCTCTGCACAGTAAGTATGAAACAGAAGCTTGAACTTTTACACTTAACTGTTTTTGTTGGCCTGAATTTACTTTTTTACAGTATTTTAAAATCTTTATATGTTTTTATAAAATCCCTTCAACATATTTTTGAGGCTTATAATACGTGTGTTAAGTTGATGTGAAGATGTGATTCATTCCTTTTGTACTTAAGATCATATTCCTTGTGCAACACAGCACAAAAAGAAATGTCTGGGAAAGACATTAAAGTAGAAAGAAATCAATCTCATTTTCTTTCCTTGTAGAGTCCACTCCTATCAATACTTTCTACTTGTTCATAGCACAAGATTGTAAGCTACAGAGAATATAGTAACATCAGAGCTTAAATATGGGACTTGTCAAACACTAATGTACTCTTTCTGTAACAGAAGTGTCCTGTGGGGAAACTATTACATGTATTTCTGAAAGACTTCTTTTCCATTTTATTACACAAACCCTAAAAAATGGTATCTTTAGTTTCCAAAGCATCTCATTAGAGACAAACTCAGAAAGGCAGAGACATTGTCCATCTTTTTTTCTGTCAAAATGTTCTGTGGGCAAAACATCTTGAATAGATGTCGCAGCACTTTTATTCCCATGCTATTTCCATCTATTCTGTGAAGGTGGTGGCTCCTACTAACAGGACTTGGCAGGATTACTGACATTTAGGGAAGCAGCGGGGAAAACAGAAAGAAGAAATAAGATGGATGCAACAGCTATCAGGTAGAAATCAGGGAGAAGGTGAAGGACAACAGTAGGGTATTATCTACTTCAGGCTGAACTTTTTCCTGGAGAGAAGAATCAAACAGGAACTTTCAGCCATTTAAAAGAATGAAGCTGACATTCTGCTCTTAAAAATAGCACTTGAACATTTTCTAAAGAAACTTAAGTAGCACCGTCAACTGGGGCACAGGATCTGAAATTTGACAAGGGCTTCCTTGGTGCCAGAGAAGTCTATTTTGCTGCCCAAATTTTAACCCACCCACATTTAAGATAGTCAGGAAGGTTCTGAGAAATGTGTATAGACTTCTTAGCAATATGTCCTTCCAAATGTTTTGCCGGCACAGTGGTACTCCAGCATAGCACTTTAAGGGGCCCTAGAAGCCCTCTCTTGCAAACTGTTCCTCTTAACAGCTCATGATGCTGTGATGTTACCTTGCAATCAACTGCAGTAACAAAGTCTCCAAGATACGAAAAAGAGTCACCATCTCTGGCAGATGTATGATGGAAACTTGGACACCCTTATCCTTTATTAGGTTATCTGACTTAGCAAATTAAACACTTAGCAAATTAAAGCCCAAGCAAGGATCAGAGGAACAATGATAGGTGGAGGAACTCTAGCAATGTGATCAGTGGAAAAAACTAATCAGCGAAAATTAGGAGCACACTGAAGTGCCTATTTCCTAAGAAAATCCAAAGGGGAGGATGAGACCATTGTCCTTGGTGTGAAAAGCACCAAGGTGAGTCAACTGGGAAACTCTTTCATCAGAAAACTTTGCAGATGAAAGGGGGCGATTATCTACAGTAGTAGCACAGGACATGTATGTAGGAAGAAGAGCATTTTGGGACCATGTAAAAGTTATCATGGGGCCTTTGAAGGGGATTGTGGGAATGTGTAAAGATTTTTATGCCATGTTTAGTGGAAAGACCAAAGATGGGACAAAGGAGTAAACAAGGTGGACTGAAGAGAAGGAAAGTGTGGGAAAAAAAATCATAGGGAAGAGGGAAAAAAAGGGTTAGTTGAGTGTAAAGGTATCTGGTCAGTAGCTTGTCTGACTTGAGCTCTGTGCTTGAGAACCACAGTCTGTCCTCTATTCTCATTAAATCTGCTTTCTGACTTCTGTGTGGTTGTGCTCTCTGTATAGATGTGTATGTATGAACACTAGAGAGGAGGAGAAGAGGGCTGAGTGCCAGCATCTTGAACGAGCTGTGAGCTGTGAACCACCAGGGCTCATGGAGCAGGGCACAGGCCCTGTGGGCTGCTCCTGGAGAGACTGAGAAGGCCAACAGCAGCAGTGACCATCACGCGTGCCATATTATACTAGCAGACTCCAATCCCAGGAGAGAAGGAACAGGACTGAGCTGGGCAATCAGTATTCTTCACATTTGTCTGAGGGCTGTGGGCATGTAAGTGGGTGCAGGTGAAGGCAGTGCTTTCTGTCTGCACTGCACTGACCTGCCTGGCTGGGCAGACGTGTAGCATGAGCATGCACATGTCACATCTAACATCCTTCAGAGTGCCACAACTTGGAGCAATACCCATGACTGTGAGACAGCAACTATACTTCATTTTACCTTATAGTCAGGACAAACATCATGACTGTGAGATCTTTGTGGAGAATTCTCCCACAATAATTTGTGAATGCTCCACCTACAGACAAGCTTTTACATTAAACAAGAAAGTATCAGAAACATCATTCAATGCACTAAATAACAAGCATTACCAGCAAGTATCCTGTTCCTCTGATCAGCCAGGACAGATTGTTTTCTTTCTTCAGCTTTTGTCATTTTAAGCCAGGTCAAACCCTTTTCCAAGTATGTTAGATAACTGTTACAATGTTCTTGTTTCAAATCCAACACTGATGAGGTATGCATTCATTAAAAAAAAATAAAAATTAAAATCTTACCTCCAAGCTGTAGAGGTATTTAAAACTGTTCTTCTGATTGGCTGCCTTTTGCACAGCTTGAGCTAGCTTTACTGCTCCTCTACCACCAGCCGACCAGTGATTGCAGGGTACAGCATCAAATGCTCCAGACTGCTTTGCAATCTTACACACCAGATCAACCTCAGCAGGAGAATCAGTTCTACCAAACAAACAAGTTCTGTCTCATTATTTTGCTTGATTAGTTCTCTTTTATAACGTTATATACTTAGCCTTATTCTTATCAGTAGTTGTAAAGCAAGTCTATATAGAAATTGTGTCATTTATATACAGCATTTGTATTTACATGTTTCAAGAACAGTTTTTGCAGCTGTTATAGCTAATTAACATAGAAGATGAGTAGTTCCATAATAGTATATACTTTTTTGTTGTTGTTTTAAAACCTTAAGAACAAGCTAAGGATTTAAAGGTCTTTATATTCATGATGAAAAAATTAAATTCTTTAATAGCTTTTTCATGACAAAAATGTTTAATTAAAAAAACAAGAGGGTAAATTTGAAATGTGGATTTACTCACAAGACTAATGAAAGAATACACTTACTTGAAGATGTTTAGAGCAACCACAACAGGAACTCCAAAGAGCTGAGTAATTTGAATCTGTTTCTGTAGATTACAGCAGCCATCAGCTACCAGCTGGAGGTTCTATGTAATTAAATAAAAAATAATGGAAATGGTAAGATACATCAAATCTTCTCTAGCCAAAGAGTTTTCCGTAAATTAAGCTGAACATAAACTGTGCCGATCATGACAGCTGCAGGCAAGTAAAATGCTTCCAGAGAAAAATATTTTGGCACTTATCTTATTAATTCTTATTTCAAATAATAAGCGACAGACATTATTTACTTAACTAAGTAGTGGCCAAAATTTGCCCATGAATGCATTGGTCTCTTCTGGGACACAAAAAGACAGTTGCAGCTGATGACTGGTTGCCTGTCAGAGTTGTGAAAGAGTTTTTAGTCTCTTGTTTTCAGAGTTTATAAACAAACTGCAGTAGTGGGGTGGGGTTTGACATACAGATGTGTTAGATGCATAGACTAATCTATGCGTGTATACATATTCAAGATAAAAGCACATGACTAGATTTCCTTATTTACTCTTTTATCCCACCCTTTGTAGGTCTTGTCTTAATTGCAACACACGTATCCTCAGCCTGATAAAACTAAAAGACCAGAATTTGTCTACAGTGAAGAGACAAAGAAAATAAACCTACAGAATCCACTCGTTTGAAGTGACATGGAACACCAGATGCGAAGCACAAACAGATTAAACCTGGTGTTTAATGAACAGGTTAAACTAGCATTAATTTCAAGGAGTGTTTTTGACCCCTGCACCACTCTGCTCTTGCCCTTTTATAAATGCCTGTATGATGGACTGGAACGAAAAACTGAACAGTCAGAAAATTTAGTGGTCCTGGAAAAACTACTGAAAAAAAGTTATTTTTCAGCTAGCTAAATTCCTCAGTAAAATCTATAATGCAGGCACACACAGTGCACACAAGAGGGATAACACCAAATGGCCGGGGGAAATGAGATGGCTGTATTTATTGGCAATGCCTGTTAAAGGTGTTCACTGAATGTCACCATTAGAGCATGTCATAGTCAAATCTGAGGCTGCACGCCATCCAGCTGGAGGAATGAGAAGTTCTGATTCTCCATACACCACATTATTTTGTCTGTTTAAACAAAAACTTCTCCTGTTTTATAGTAAGTTCCTCTTACCTCTTCTGTGTATTCTTTCTTCAAGGGGGCACCAGCAGTTACCTGGAAAAAGAAACAAGGACATCACAGATTGACACTTGTCATAATCCTAAATGCTCAGAAGAGCACTTTTGCTTTCTTTCTGTACTGCCGGCCAGCACATAAACTGTGCAAAAATAGCTTGACTGCAGCTTTTATTCCAAGTTAGACTGGTACATGGAGAAAAGCAACACCTGCTGTTGCATTTGGGTGGCAAGATACAGGTAGCAACTCAGCAACTAGTTGTAAAAGATATATTACAGAGGAGGTAATTGGATCCCATTCTACATGCTTAACAGTGCAGCAGCAGTGCAAAGACAATGGACAGCTACCTCTGACAGCTGTCTGAAGGAACACAGATGACTAGAAGAGGAACATCATCTTTGGATGTCCTGTAATTGTTGCCCTTGGCAAGGAACTGCACACAAGTAATTTACTTTGCTGGAAAGCACAAAGGTATACAGACAATGACTATCACCAGGGTGCTATATCGAGTCTCCAAGGATCATGTGCATTGATCCCAGGCAACAGGCTTAGTCACTTTTCTCTCATGGTCCATTTTGTAATTATCTCCCAGCAAAACTATATAGTACTCTACATGCCTCTATGATGCAGCATGTAAACAAATGAAAGCTTTATAATTCTGAAGAAACAGAGCAGACAGAAATAGACACAGTTGTAAAAACATACTTGAGTGTCTATTTTTGCTAAATTGAATGATAACACACACAGCAATATACCTGCTTTCATGGGCATGGAGGATTATCATTAAAAATAAAGAAAACTTGCATTAGAAGTTGACTAACATGATAGAAAATTATGTAATTATGTCAGCCTGAAAGACTGAAAAAGGACAGCTCAGCTTTAGCTCCAAGAGATGATTAGCTGTAAGGGAGACCATGCATTCCAAAATCTTGTGGCTGTGGAAACAGCTCTGGTATTTTCACCCAGTGAGACTGTTTCCCTGGCAGCATCACTCTCTTGTTTGCTGCTGGGCAGATGAAAGTGCTTCTAGGAGTTAAGTGTCTGTCTGCTTGGCTAGCAGAGTCTCATCTGATTATGTGACTGAGAAGTACTTGTACAATCAGTAATCTGTACAAGTCTCTTCTTGGCTTAAATCGCAAAAAAATGCTATCCTGGTGACTTTCGGTACACTGGGAAAACCCTTGCAAAATTTTATCAGTTACCTCAGCATCCCTGATGGAATTAATCTGAGCAAATTAAAAGGACAGAAGAGGTTCCCATTACACAGTGAAAGAAATCTCAAAACCTTTACTAACAATGTTCCCTACTTCTACTCACATACTGCAACCCAAACTCTTCTCATTCCCCCTCAGCTGCCAACACTCCCAGCCTCAGACTCCTTCAGTGCATTTACAAATGCTATTTGAAAAGGTAGGGAAAATAAAATATAAACACATTAAAGCTTTTTTTTTTTCCCCCATGCAAACAAACTTCCATCACTCAGCAACATTTAGTATTTTATCAGAGCTCTTTCATCCCTCTTTTTCTTTTGTGCCTTTCCATTCCTGCACTACCTTTGGAGGTAACATCTATATAATGAGGTAAACTCAGGAGCAACATCTTAATACTGCCCCATAGACTATCCCCAAAATTTCTTAAACCATATTTTACTTATTTTAAATATTAGCAACAATTTTATTTTCCACGAAAGGTGCAAAAACTTACATTTGGTCCACCTCCATGCATCTTCAAAGCCCTCACTGTAGCAACTAGTACAACCACACTGGGAATCAAGCCAGAGGCTCTGCATTTGATGTTGAAGAATTTCTCCATCCCAATGTCAGCACCAAAGCCAGCTTCAGTTACTGTTAAACATTAAAAAAAAAAAACCAAAACCACACATAAAAACATGCTTTTGGTTAAACACTAGGGGATATTTCTACTTTAGCATGCAGTTCACTTAAATATACACCCGTACTCAGTTTTGAATGAACTTTCAAATAGAGGTCTATTTACATTACTGAGTCTGATTAAAAAATATATTCCCAACTCAGAAATAAATTTTCTTATCCTTGATATGTACAATATGTCATCAGAAGTAGTCACACAGGGGGAAAAAAAACAAAACAAAAACAACCAAGAAATCCAAGTCAGTTTGAATAGAAGTATTTTAAAATAACCTAGACCTCTAAAATAGATGTTTGTGTAATTACATTTATCTAAAATGTTTTCAAATTCTTACAGATATAAGACTTCTCGACATTATTCCTCCTTGATTTCCCTAAAGATGTACTTTCACCACAAATAATGGACCTGAATTCTCTTAGGTTTGTAGCACTTCTGGTCACATTTTGCTTTTGCAGAGAGGATGCTCAATTATAAACACAAACCGGCAGTTATAGTCATGTTTTAGTGTTGAAAATATTATTAAATAATGAATGCTATAATGGGGTTTTGCACCAGAGAAGTCAGGTACTAATTAACATGACTCTGGAGAAAATCTGTATAGAATTAGGACACTTCTGGCAGAGTATTTTTAGCAGACCTACAAATAAAAGAGAAGATAATCTATTAAATGATGTCGGTCACTTTAGAGCTAATTTGCTCTGATTTGTCAAATATCAATTACCTCTTTTAAAATCCAAATAATTTCCTTTTATTTGACAAACACGAGCACTCAGCAATTAAAAAAAAATCAAGGGATTAAATCTGTTGATTGAAAATTTGCAGATGTAACTATTCCCCATCAGAACACAGAGAAGACCTGGGTTCAATGAGTGCCTCTGGAATATATGAAGGGACTTTCAGCCAGGCAAGTCAGGGTGGGAAAAGAGCTTGCTCCAGAGGCTTTTGGACCTGACTCCAACCAGGGCTGGTAATGTGTGCTCGTAATCCTAATCAGCTTGCAAAAAATAGTAAATTCCCTTTTCTTTCTCTCCCTCTTGCCAGCAGTTTTGACTCTCATGCATAGAAGGGGAGGGGACCACAAAGAGCTGATTGAACATTTCAGGGCTGGAAACCTTCAGCAGGGCCAAGCAGAAGGAGGTACAGATCTGCTCTGCTGCTTTGGGAGAAAGTATCTTTCCGTTGCCAACTGATGGGCTTCAGGAAGTCTCAGGCTTTGTGCATTTGTCCTCACCCCACCAGTCCTTTTCCATCTCTTCTTCGTTTTACATAGGCTGAAACAATCCCCTCTGTGGGTCTGCTCAGAGGGAGGAAACAGCTGCTGAGGCTGGTGGGAGAGGGAAGCAAGAGCTAGCAAACAAGGGGGTGGGCATGTGGTGGGGAACAGGGACCTCTTGAAATAGTAACATGGCAAGAGTCATGATTAACATCCTCCAAAATCATTGTAATAAGTTGTTTTGTTGTTTGTTTTTTTTTTTTCCTGAATAGCCCTAAGAAAAGCAGAGATACTGAGCATGGAAACAAACAAACAAAAACAACCAGCCAACCAACCGAGAAATTTGTACAAACACAGTAACTCACAGGAACAAAGCTGTTCAGGATAAGTCATATGAAAAGCAGAGCCAGGGATCACATGTCTGCTCTCCAGTAACCCTCATTCTTCTCCACTCTCTTATGTGGCACAGTGTGATAAATGAGAACTCTGAGTCAGAAATATATAACCATGATCAATCTTTAATATAAACAACAGATAAACTACCAAGTACTCGAGAGGGTGGGAAAATAACTTGTCTCTTACAGAGATTGCCAGCGTATACACATAGCAGTCTCCAAACGTTTCCAAACAAAGTTTCCAGGGAGTTAATCCTTTTCATGCCAAGCCTTTTCAAGGGTCAGTTTTCCTTAGAGAAAGAAGGATTGCAAGTCTACATCTCTGTGAGGGAAAAGCAGAGGTGCCAGCCTTCCAGGAGCACAGCACCTCCCAGCTCTCAGGTTGGTGCCAGCTATCCGTTAGGCTGCCTAAGCAGCCAAGGGAAATGCCCAGGAAAGCCGTGCAGAGGCACTTATCTGGGCAGCTGTGCATATTCCTCTGTTCTTTGCAGTACTTTCCTCTGATATGGAGGGCAAAATACATATACAAAAAAATAATCTATATCAACATCTGAAAGGCTAACAGAACACTGGTGTTCTCTACAGTGAGTGCTACAACATAGAGAATGGGATTTTTCATCTGAAGCAGAGGGAAGGGAGAGGAATGTCGGTGCTTTCACCAGTGTGCGGAAGGAAACAGGATGTAGTAGAAAAGCTGCCTGGATGAAAGTTGCAACTCCATTTTATTTCCTCTGAGGAATAGTGAGAAGATAGAATAATATGCCAAGCTATTATATTTTACAATCTTCGTGCTGAAATTACTTTCAGATTGTTTCCTGCTTTCAAATGAAAGTGTCAATGAAAAACAAATACAGACTACAAATGGGAAGTTTCAAGATACTCTACAGTTAGAGATTATGAGATAAAAAAGCTAAACACTTTAAGTGTAACAACAGAAATTTAAAGTAATACATCAGTTCTTTTATTTTAGATACAATTTCTCAGATGTGTTTTGTCAACAAAAGGAAATTACACATTTACAGGTGAACTGATAAAGATTTTTGTGAATGAGATGTGGTCTGCTGTATCTCAACTGAAAGAAGGATTAAGATGCAGCCACTACTATGTGCTTACAAAGACTCTTTATCCAGCTTCAGCTCCCCTCCCCGAAAGCTTTTTCATCGTGTCCCATGCTAAGTGGCCATTTCCCAGCCCTGTGAATCACTGCTACCTGGGCTGCTGCCCTGCAAGCTGCTGGGGGGTTTGTAATAGATGTGATGATACTGGCATGATGTTAACTGCTTGCTTTGATTTCCCAGCCACAAACACAGCAGTTCTAATGGAAGTAAAGAGGTACATGATTTGCCTTCAGTGAGCTCACAGAAAACATACAGGTATATTTGCACTTCTGGCCTGAGAACGCAACCCCATAGCAACATATGCTGACCCAGAGCAGGGATTTTACAGTCCCAGGCCTTACTTTGCATTCCAGTTCCCCTTCTTGCACTGATAAGACTGGACAATGATCCAGGCAAATACAAAAAGGTTATTTTCTGGGTATTCATATTCAGTGAGTACAGCTCTCCAGACTGTCTCATTGCATGGACAAAAGTAAAGTACAAAACCTAATTCTACAAATACTTTCTTTTTTGAATTTGTGCTTCAGTTTTATAGCCAAACTATCATAAAGAACATTAGAATGAAGATTAAAGAATAAAATTTCATTTATCAGCAGTGCCCTAGCATGACATTACTTTTAAACGTGGGGCACGGGTCAAATCTAGGAATTAATATACAAATATTAGAAATAAACTGCATCAAAATGCTTCAATAAGTGAAAAAAATTAATTCCCCTAAAAGAGCTATGTGAGAGTGACCAACTCATTGGGGTAACTGGGCATCTTGTTTCAAGACAACGGTAGGTGAAACCCAACACACGGTTATTAGAGGTCTTTCTACACATCACTTACATCTACTTCACTCACTTCAGCTACCAAAATAACCAATAAACCATAGCTTTTGTTCAGAGCAAGAACCTGAAATATTCAGATCAGGTACAAAAGTGAAAGGAAAAGTTCATGAATGTGGAATTAGGCAGTAACAATGATGAGAAATCTGTTGGGCAGTGTAAAGTCAGAACAATCAATACTCTTCACTGAAGTGTCTAATTCCACTTCAGGGTTCAGGCAAATGAAGAAATCACTCTGATGATTTTGTTTCTTGGTTATAATTACCATAACCTCTTCATGGCATTTTCACCTTGCCAAGCACATGTGTGAATATTTTATCACCTATATGTGACAGCAGCATAAATAAACAGTGTTATGGTTTAAGCAGCTAGTCTGATTTCATCATCATGCTTAGTAAAAAATGTAATTTTCTCTGCATAAAAACACATCTATCCTGATATGGCTATATGAAGTGGTTCCACATTACCCTCACATTTACATACTGATTAAAAGCCGTACAGAAAGTGATGTTTTAAATTTCATTTTACAGATATTTCACCCACAACTGAACTTCATTTAAACTGAGGGTAATTTCTAGTGAAAGTAGCTTCCTTCTCCCTAGTCAAATCAATGTCAAAACAAAACATTTGTATGATAAAAGGCCAAGTCAGCTGCATACACGAGGAGAAGCTTTAGGACATGAACTGTGAGCCTGTATTCCTGAACAATGTAAAAGGAAATGGAAACTCTGAACTGCAAGTTGCCATTTACTCCCCACACGTAAACATATCTGTTCTGGTGCAGCTGTCTGCTGGCAAACTCAGGAAAAGAAGAGTTCAAAGTCACAGAAGCACATGAACTGTGAACCTGGAGCTAGAGGCATGCTAGCTGTAAAGTACTGATATGTTCTTGTTTAAGTGAGAAATACCAAGGTGCACAACTGCCAAGAAAAACTAGGATGATCAGTGATTTCTCTAACAGGATATCATATTTTTGTTAGTATAGCTAGGGATGAATAAACCAGATGTTTGTTCATTCTGACTCCAGCAATTTATCTGATGTGAACTTCCATTATTATGACTGATTTTGGAATGTAACAGATACTTTTTTTCTTTTTCATTATTTTTTTTTTTCCCTCTTTCCTAACAGAGGGAGTTTTCCTGTTCATTTTTCTTCCAACACATTCTCAGATGGCATGCAACACAGGCACTCAACTGCTACCACTGCTGGACATGAAGTCCAGCAGAAAACTACACATGCATATATTAAGGCTGAACATTTTTCATGCCATGAAGAGAAGAGTTTGCATTGGCTATCAAAATTTTACAATGTTGTGAGGCATAGGAGAAAAGGTAATTGGAAAAAAAATTGCCACTTAATTTATCAGAACATAGGTCATTGGAGGTAATGGGTACTTTTCACCCTTTGTGAAAGAAAGATGTCAGGGCAGTATGTACTCTGCAGAGCTACAGGCACTGGAGGTTTTGACTGTTAACCACAAATCCATTTTTTTGACTGAACCACCAGGGATAACTGCCCTGACTTCTTAAGCAAAAAAGATAACACTTTTAACAGCTATTAATTGGTCTTTTTCCACAAGATGTCCTGACCAAAATAAACTTTACTCAGAAAGCAGATTATATGAAGTTATGTTCAAACTACTCACTTGAGATTCCATGTGGAAGTTTCTCCAAACATAGAGTGCAGCCCACCTGCACAAGCACCCCCAGAGAGACAGGCTATAAATGTCTGGTTTCTGGTTCCACTGTGTACCCTTCAAGCTGCAGTACTCAAGCCCTAGCATCTGAGACTTCTCCTAATATGCAGTTCTTCGGAGTAAAAAAAAAAAAAAGAATCTCCTGGAAATCTTTAATGTCTTCACACGAACAAAATACGTCAGCTGAAAACAAGGATCTACATTCAAGTACACTGCTGTCGTGTCCCATGACAGCAGCAGGTCAATTCGTGCTGCTTTCCTCCAAAGGAGACTTGCCTCCAGTGGCCCAGAGTCTCTGGCCTCAGCTGACTACCACTGCCTCCTGGCAGCCAGGGCTGCATGGGGAGCTCGGATACCAGAAATACACTTCATCTAAGTGTTGACTTCCTTGGGACCCCGCAACAAGCTATTTCAACCTTTTACTCTGAAACTTTTCTTTTTCCAAAAGACATTAATTTTACCATTGAAATGCAGAGCAGCTTTAGATGAGAAACTAAAGGTCACAGTGTAACAACCTTTCACAGTTATGGACTTAAAATACCAATTGCTGCTAACTTTCCAAGAGCATCCCATACATTAAACAAATTAATAGGTATAATGACTCATAGATTATTCCCCTACTATAGACAAAAAACTAGCAGAAAATTATTTACTACAAGCCAGACAACTGAACGTAACTTAAATCTCAGTTCTCTCACAATTAAGGATACAATTAATCTCTCTTTTTTTACAAGCCTGCTTACTTATGTAAGGTACACATACTGGATTTGAAATTCAGAGCTGGTGGGGGGTGGGGTGGAAATCAAACTGAAAACTCCAGGAGCTGACAGGAGTGGCACCGTGTAACAGAAAGCATGCTCTACACATCTACCCCTCTTGAAAATATAGTGATGTGCAACTGCAATGATTCCTTGCTACAAAGCACAAATTTAGGGCATGGTTTTATACTGTGGCTGAACCAGATGAGCACCCTGCCTTGCCTGTTCCCTCCTAAGTCTTGCACTGTTCTCTCCCACTCTCTCCCTTGCTCCCTGGTGGCCAGCCTTCCCTCAGGTTTTGGCACTCATGTAATTGGAACATAAACTGTTGGAATTTGCTAACCAGAAAACAAACAAAACAGAAAAACCCAGAAAAAAACCCACACAAACACACAAATACCAAACAAACAAACACCCAAACCAAATATATATATACATATTTACTGGGTTAGATTTGAAACAGCTGAAGTGAGACTGGACAAGTGTCTGAAACAAGCAGGAAAAGCAAACAAGTAAAAGCAGGGTAAAGAAGGGAGATGCATTTCAACAGTGGCAAATTCTTAATTCAGCCACCTTGTCAAGCCATACTCTGATATTTTAAATTTAAATTTGACATCTTCTCACAGCTCACTAGTAATGAGCTCATTATTTAGATTTGTTACTATAGGTTAAAAGCCTAAACAGTTCACCCTTTTCCAACCTCCTTCTCTAAAATATTAACTGTAAGAATTCAAACAAAAGAACTGTGAATTTTAGGTTGCATCCTTTTACCATTCGTAGCACCTTTTCTTTGAGGTAACAGGAATTAATACAGATGACCACATTTTAAAAATGGAACACAGGAATACAAAATGTCAATTACATTACCTCATAATTGAGATCACCATGGCCTTTGGCAAAGGATTATTATTCCTCTAGTAATTAAAAAATTAAAACCTCACCTCTTTATTTATGGAGTTTTGTGGAAGGAATAATTAACAGCAGCAGTGATGGACCTTCATTTAATGCCATTCTACAGTTCTCCAACTGCAAGGAGTATATTAACTTATGGTACCCATGGTATTACCTTAAGTGCTTAAAATAAATTTCATCACACCTAAACCATGTTATTCCTTGCGCACCTCATTAAGTGATTTTCATTTACTTTCACTTTTAAAAGATGCAGTTGGTTGAAGCTCCAGCCACAAACACACTCCATCAAACTGAAGATGATCTCTGTTGAGCTCTCAGGCTTTAACTCCTCCTATTCCCCTCAGAAGAGCTATGGAAAACAAACTCTGAACACACTTTAAGAAATCAGGTTACAAGCGTCTGGTAAACACTGTGTCACAGTTTAGGGTCAGGGCAGCCCGCTACACCTATATCAGACACTCTCTGTTAACCCCAAAGGGGAAGAGAAAGGGAATAAAGAAGAGACCTAGCAATTAGAAAAGGAAACTAGAACAGCTTTAATGAGAATAATAATAAAAATGGAATATATGCTGCCCAGCAGCAGACAGGAGCTGTGTTCTGGTACTGGACTCAGAACACCCAGATCAGGATCGAAGGCAGAACAGACAGACTCCTCCTCAGATGCCAGCCATTGAAGAAACCAGAAGAGTACCCGAGCCAAGCCAAGAAAAGCTGGCAAAGAGGGCAAAGAGAGAACGAGACTCTCCTGATCCCTCAGCTTTGTACCGAATATGACGTCTATGGGCTGGAATACCTTGTTGGTCAGTTTGGGGTCACCTGCCCTGTCTGCTCCTCCCCACAGGTGTGGCCTTTCACTTTCTGCACCCCTCAATGTGGCACACAAGATCCAGCAGTGGTCTTGGTCTGCACACTGACCCTTGGTACTAACTGTACATGGGGTGTTACCACTGCCAGCAGCAGACACTGCCTGGGAAAACAGGCTGCTAACTTCAGACAGTGCAGTTAGTTAGAAAAACTGAGCTGAAAATTGAAATCACTGAACAGAATTAGTTCTGTTCTCACTCAAACCAGGACACACTGAATTCAAGAAGCAGATAGCGAGCCTAAAGATCCCTTCCCTAGAAAATTTCTACCCATGTCATCAAATGGCCATGAAGTAACACCCACCTTAGCACTAATATTGCATGAATTCACAAAAAAAAAGACACAAAGGATCTTATTCCCGAGACAGAGCACCACTTCAGCATATGCCCTGGAAGATGACATGCTTTCTAAAGAGCAGCAGAAATACAATCAGGCAGTGAATGACGACACAGGTAATGAATGCTGAATACAGAGTTTTTTGCAGCCATACAAGGTACACTCAGAACCTATCATAACTCAGAGATAAAATCTGTTCAACCAACCAAGCACCATACGTCGGGCTGTGGGTGTTCACACACTCCCACATGTTTTGAGATAGGGGCACAGCTACAAGAGGGAGCGAGACCAGGAAAGCACCTTGCCAGCCACAGGAGCTTCTCCTTGCTCTCATCACAAAACAAAAGCAGCTGTTCGTGGATGGCAGAACAGCGGTGTCAGCTGAGGCTGTGGTGGGTGCCACACAAAGAGCTGCCACTGAATCAGGATGATCAATGCTCCTGTCACTTGGTGCAATCACCCGAGGCATGCCAGGCATGGAGTCATCAATCACTGCAGTGTAAGCCTATCCTATAATGCATGCAACTATTCGCCTTGGGTTGCCGTCTTGCTAAAACTCTCCCAGAGTCTTTACCAAGGCATGTATTTCGAGTATTCCCTACTCTGCCCTTCTAACAGCCTGGGGAGTGCTTGCTTATTACGATAACGACTCTTGCCTATGACTTAGGCACTGTCTTTTCAGTGTATGAGTACAGCAAATCCTACTCCTAAGAGGAGGAACAGGTTCTGGTTTTATTTCATTTCACTTAATCTTTGCTACGAGACTGCCTTCCATTTGTGACTGGCCTGAGAGGGGACAACAACAACACTATTCTTGACAAAAGTACATGAAAAAGTGCATCTTCTGTCACGTATCCCCAGGATGAAGAGTATTCCACTGCACCAGCAGTTGGTCTTGATGAAAATTTGGCCCAACAATAAAATCTGATGTAAAGGCTGTAAATTACTCTACAAGACCATCCTGAGAGCTTAGCTGGAGAGCATTGTGCTGGTGGAAATGCTGTGGAGTGCAATACATGTTATCAAACACACACAGAACTTAAGATACACAGAAAGACTTTTCACAGAGAGAGAAAGCACCAGATACTCTTAGTAGTATTTTAAGAGATAGGAGAAAATGCCTAATGGTGAGAACATAAAGCATAAGCCACAGAAGAGCAGAGAAGGGCACAAGAAGCAGGCACATAAAGCCCACTGTGCTGCACAGACTTTGTGAAACTGCCACATGCATTGAGAAACGCAGCAGGATCGTCTCTAGAAATCATGGAAGTTTTTCAGATGTAAGCCCTCTAATACCTTTGGCAGGTATGCAGTAGATTGTTTGTAATCACTTGTATTTTTAAATTAAACTGTACAAAGCCAGTAATTGAACCTCTACTCAAAGTGTAAGATTAATGGCTTGTGTCAAACTTATTAATATGTATTTACTGCTTTCCCTATGTTTTTTTGGACAAGGAAAAAGGACTCAGCTGGTTAAAATGGCTGTGCAAAAATAACTGTGTCTGTTAAACTGTATGTGTGTGCATATGTGTAATCTATCTTACAGAAATAATTACAAACTGAGAAGAGTGACGGTACCAAGGTCACACACCCAACAAATCCCACGTGGAAAAGGATTTTCTTACATGGATTTTCCAATTAAGAACACAATCAAAACCAAAATCAAACCAAACAGTAATTCTGCTAGTTTACAAGTCAAATCCTTTCAACTGCTCGTAGCTAACCCAAGTAACACCTTTTGTGAGTTACTCCACTTAACATCAATTCATGTAATCAGGGCAATAGAATCTCTATTGCAAACTACGCATTGCCATTTTTGAAATATCTGTACACTGCTAGTGGATCCCTCTTTACTAAAGATTATAAATTATTAATTTTTTTATTTTCAGTTCCTCTTCGTAATTGCCCATCATCTTGTCACCTCAACTACTCTGTTATCCTTGGCCCTCCCCCGCATTTTTGAGGTTTCTCAATCCTCATGCAGCAGACCCCAAACCATACACTGAATTCCTAATTGGCTGCAGGAAAAGCTGAACTTGCAACCCTTGATTTATGAAGCTGTTACTCAGCCTCTAGGGAGCTCTGTTTGAGATGCAGTAGATGGAGGCAGCAGATAGACTCAGTGTCCTCATGCATGTAAAGCAACTGCTCTGTTCCTGAAGCTTCATTCTCATTCAGAGCCTGCAGTCAGGGCTAAGTTGAAGATACATTACAAGCATGTGTCTTATTACTACAGGAAGCACAGCTGAAGAGTTTGAGATTGTCAGCTTCAATAAAGCTGTCAGCATAGCAAATTAAGGATAGAGTGAACAACAAAAAGAGCCACCATATAAGACAGACAGGCCACCCAAAATTTAAAAATGGCTGTAATTCACATTTTCTCTTACTGTATTTGAATCTGATCCATTTTCTCAAGAAAATCAATTTAATTACACAGCAGTTATAAAAAACCTGAGAAAATAAAATGAAAAGGTCAGAGCAGCAAACTGACCTTGCTATACCATTTAGGATATGAATCTTTTCTTTTAATCCATTATTTTGTAGAATCAGAGAACAGTCTCCAAACACTTTCAAATATTTTCAACATCTGACCTTCCAAAGCGCTTTGGCTATTTGTCAGAGCAACTCTCTTCCCATTAACAAATCATACTGGTCGTGCATAACATAGCATTATCTGCAATCTAATTAACATGTTTAGAAACGGTTCAGAAACAAATTTATACCTGTAGTCATGAATTCTCAATATTTTTCTTTAAAGCTATTCCCACCAAGTCATAAGATCAGATATGTAAGCAAACTTAGTTTCTGTTTTCAAAGAGAAATAACTATTTTCTGTTAAAATTATTTAGAAATACCAAGCATACAATAACACATATGGTTTGTGGTTTGAAAATTAAAAAAGTCATGATACTTTCAGAGAAATCACAGTATTTTTTTTTTACGTTGTCTTATCACAAAGGACTTCATAAAATTTATGAAGCAAAAGAAAACACCTGCAAATTAAAATCTTAGGAACTTTTTTCATGTGCATTTTTCTTCCGAAAACATCTATAGATCTACCTTAACATTTAGCCCAAATCATGACATTATTTCACTTGTGCTAGTGATCTCAAAGAAGATGACGTTGTTTTGAACAATCCTCCCTGAAACGCCTACATTCGGTGTGGATGTGTTAATGGAATACCAGTGGAATAGAGAAAATTGACTCTGTTAAATATACACTAGTATTAGACTATATTAAAACTCTGACAACTGCAATTATCATAACCAAAGGTAGAAATACATGCATTTATCTTCTTACCACATTTCACATTTGTATTGACTTCTTTGGAGCCTTGAAGATTTAAGTAAACAGTTCACAAATTAAATACACATATAAACAAATATTGCCCCTTCCATATTTGTACATTATTAACAATTTTAATTATAAAAGCTTTCAGAAAACAAAGCACTTCTGCCTGCAGATTCAGAACAATCACTTACAAACTAAAAAGCAAAAAATGGTTTCCCCAATATGATAGAAATGTCTGAGCAAAGCTATTTCTTAAACAAGTAGCCCATAAAAAGAACATTAGATCTCAGTATCAAAAAGCCAGTAAAACAAACAAAGAAAATATAATAAAGAGCATTCATTTCCAAGTTATATTAAAAATAAATCACCCCCTAAAATTAAAATTCAGCCTTTGAAATGGGACTTGAACTCTTTATGCATACTCTGCCCTGCTGACCCTTACTAAAGAGTGTAAGTCAATATGAAATACGAATGGAGAGAAGATGATGGATTTTCTGCCAAATAACCCTAAGGAAAAGCAATGCTGTTAGCTAGGGAGCCTGCCATTATTTCCTTTGCCAAATGATGAATTAAGAGAACTTCCTAGCATATATGAGATCTTAACTGTTTGCATTTCTTTAACCTCTTGTTCTTATCTTCTTATAAATAAAAGCAATACAGCCAGCAAGCAATAAAAGAGTAAAAGGAACTCCTTATTTGCATCTAACAAGTTGGGAGTTTTAAAACTAGGTAAGATTCCTAACTTGGGGAGGGAAGGGAGAATAAATAGAACAAAAGTTGCAATGTCATCAGTTTCTACTCAGTGGAATGGTATTTTATTTATCAGGAACTGGGTAGCTTCTCTACTTTCTGAAGGAACGACAGGTCCCTCCTATCTATTTTTACCTCTGGATAACTGTCCTGAGGCTGAGAATAATGGATAGCCCTTAACAGTTGTACAATACATACTTTTAATTTATGTATGTCATTGACAGGCAAAAGAGTTGTTGTGTTAAGCTCTAACATGTTGCAGAAGAGGTCTGCATACAGAGCATTAAAATACCATGTCAGCTTGTCAGTGAATTCCTGATGCACATTTAAGTACTGGCAGCTGCCGTGGCTCTACATAACTCCTGTTACATTAAAGTTCCTATTACTTGCAGTGTTTGGCATCTCCCCGTTTGTGATGGCGAGGCAGTTCTTGCCTCCAAGAAAGTTTATAAACTCAGTAATTAGGAAGAATGGGATTACATATGCAGTCATGGAGGCTGAAATTACTTGCTTAAGGCCACAAAACTAGTGAAGGATGAAGGTGGTAACAAGATGCATGCCTCCTGACATGCACTACAGTGCCTCAGCCATAAGACAAGACTAGTTCTCAATTGGAGAACGTGTGCTGCTGGTGACAAGCAATGGACTTGGCAGCTTTATCTCCTCGTCTTTTACTCAGAAAGAGAGGAGAAAGGACAGATCTCCTTGAGACACCAGCTGCTCAAGAACCAGACAGCAGGAACTTTCATGCTGCCCTTCCCATCTCTGCATCATCATCATAGCAAATCCCCTCAAGCATACAATCCTAACCCACATACCATCTCATAACATCTCCCTTCTACTCTGGAAACCCATATGAAGAGAAAAAAGCATGGCTTTCTCAAATAAGCTATGCATGTCTAGTTCTTAGCTTGCTTCTGATCCAGCCAGTTCAGTTACCACTTACTCAGCTGACATTTCATTCAGCACATGACTAACGTACATTGTGCCACTTCACAGCATCAGAAAAGTTTGAAAAGTTTGGTTCACCAGCAGTTTCAAAAAAAATCCCTTGAAAAAACAACCATGCAAGGCTACCCTATTTCTTAATTATTTCCTATCACATTGTCATTATGTTTTAAATTGCTTTCCTCACACTGAAATAACCTCACCCATGAATTCAAATTCCTCTAAATATACTAATTAAGATGCCTGGTCTCTCACATGACATCTGGCCTGAGAACAGTGGTAACTCCTGGTCCCTAGGAGGAAAAGCAGCCAAATACATGGTTATGTTATGTTGCAGGGTGGACTTTTTGATCAGAAGATATGTAATTATTGGTTACACAGACTCTAAAAGAAAGGAAAAAATCAGAGTAGTTATGCTAGAGAATGACCATTAAAAAATAATCAAAATACAAAAGTATTTTATGGTATTTTAATGCTCTGTATGCAGACCTCTTCTGCAACATGTTAGAGCTTAACACAACAACTCTTTTGCCTGTCAATGACATATATAAATTAAAAGTACGTATTGTACAACTGTTAAGGGCCATCCATTATTCTCAGTCTCAGGACAGTTATCCAGAGGTAAAAATAGATAGGAAGGACCTGTCATTCCTTCAGAAAGTAGAGAAGCTACCCAGGTCCTGATAAATAAAATACCATTCCACTGAGTAGACTCAAATTGCATTCATATAAATGAAAAAGTATAAGTGAATAAAGTAAGGTTATGCTAATATATTGAAGATGGAATTAAAGAAAGAAAATACACAAGAGCTAAATGCACTACTTTTATCAAAGAGTGAATCAAAGGAAAAAAAGAAACAACAAACACATGAAGCTTGTGTTATTTAAAATGCTGAACAAAGCATTTTAACAAGTTCCTTTTCTCTTGGTGCCTTGTACCTGACAAGTATCAAAACTTTTATTTAAGTAATGTAAGAGGACTGGGGGGAAATGTGAGTGACTACAGGCTTAATGGTTTTCAAACAGATCATAAAGAGTAGAATAATAAAAAATAAATAAAAAAAAAGAGAGAGAAGAAATACAAGCTTTGTCTACCACAGGCAGGCTATGCCAGATCCAAACCTTTCTCCGGTAATGGAAATGTGACATCTCATCAATGTGGCCTTAAGGAAAAAAAACCTGCTAGATTGATAGGAATATGCTAGCAAGACTCTAGAAGAAAATTATGATTACATGATAAAGAGAGTGGAGTACAGGCGGCTATGATAAGAGAATTGTGAACAGGAGACTGGACCAGCCTGAGGGCCCTCATTTACTATTTTCTAAACAACCCCAGCAGAAAGACTGAGGAACTAGGATATTACACAGGAAAAAGCTGCTGTGGCATTCAGGAAGAAATGAAGAGAAACATAATAAAAGTTCTTAGTAAAGAGTGATTGCAATTGGAGATTAATGACAAAAATCTGACTTAAAATTTGGGAAATTCATACTTGCAAACATCAGAGAAGCATCTGGGAGTCTAGCAGTTATGTTAGTTAAGTCAATCACAGAGTAAGTGCTATACAGTAAATGAGATAAAGAAAGGTGATTGCTCTGAGGATAAAGATAAGGGTGACTTTGCAGAGCTCTGTGCCTGCACGTATGTTGATGAAAGTGAATACTATAACAGATGCAGAAACTAGAAAAAAAACAGATAAACTGCGTTAGAGGATTGTCCAGCCTAGTGCTAATTATAAAAGAACAGAAAAGTTGTGCTCGTTTAGTAAGATAAGAATTTTCACCTGAGAAAGAGAAGGCTAAGCTGGAATACAGTACTACAGAAGGAGGAGTCCAAACTGGCCATGAAGACCCAGCTAGCTTATCAGCTAAGATTAAAAATCTTAGCTAGTTTCAAACTGGATCTCAGTCAGTTTATGAAGGAGATCATCTGATATGCTTGTCAGATAAAGCAGAGAACTCAACTAAATAGCTGATGATTTATAATCACATGCTCTTCTATTCTTGCAAATTGTCCCTCATCATACTGGATATCAACAACAGATTTGGGAAAGTATATTCACAAGTACATTTTGTAGTGAGGGAGTGGCAAGTGAATTTCTAACACTTTGTAGATTTAATTTTTCTTTAGAGGGAAAAAGGTAAAATCATAAAATCTCACTACAGGACAGTTCATAACCTGTGAGCTTTTCTCTTTAAAATAGAATCACCTTTCTTACTGTGAAAAACACCACTTTTTATGACAAGTGTAATACTACTTAGACATGATTCAATATTCATGATATCAAAATGAAAGTTGGTATTGTTTAGCTTTGCATAATTTAAAGTTCTCATATTAATTCAGTTCTGAAAAAGAGCAACATATGATACCAAGGTCAATGCTAGACACACAAAAGCATTCAGGAAAGCTCTCTTCTACCCAACCTTCCTTCTGAATAGCTTTATTTTGCAATGTATCCTAAAGATCAGAGCTGTCAGAAGAAAAAGTTTCAAGAGATCTGCAGTGAAAACATGGAATCACTCAGAACTTTCTCAAGGACTCTGAACACAAAAAACTGTAAGAAAAGTTTTGATTTTCACTTGGCATAATAATTTATCAATGATTTCAAGACTGTTTAAAGTATTTTCTGCAACAGAAAGTCATTTGAAACATCATCATCTGACTTTCCCTGACAGTAATCCATAAGCAAGGAATGCAGATTTACACCAAGATTATTTGTGACAAGGCAATAAGTAAACTCGGATTTCAGAACTTTGACTTCCTGTCAAGTGAAGGAATTGTGTTGCATGACAACTCGCTTCTTAAGACTTTCCAGTGTACCTGTAAGAAAATTTGCTGGAACTTTAAAAGCAAAGGGGAACAGGAGAAGATTTTCTGTTTCCACTTTAAAACATGCAAAAGAAATGGAATATACTTTTGCCTCAGCAAATGTGAGGAGAGAAATAAAAAGAGCACCTGGGATGTGTATGCCATCACCATTCACGAGTGAGTGGCACAGATGCACAGATCTAGCAGTAACGGTACCTGATTTTGCAGTTCGTCGTACCACTGTGCCTTGTGCTATTAGACCATGATTTTAAGAGCTTTGCAGCAATACTAACACAGTATTACCTTCCTCCCCGGCACCTCATTGCCACAGTTGTGCTAAACACAGCTGCTTGAGCAGCTGCACTATGAATGGGAGCAGTGAAAACACTGTAAAGTTTTGAACATCCTTTATCTAGTTTGCAGCACTTGTGTTTCAGAGTAGGCCAGAAACACCTCCACTGATAATGCTGTCAGACATCTTGTACCATGAAAACAGCCTTGCTTTAACACTTAAAGCAATAAAAACCCCCACATTGGTTCAAAGAGCAAAATATTGGAATGTAATCGCATTACATTTTGTTTCTTGTGAAAATAAAGAGTGAAGAAGTCAGAGATGAAATAAAACAAGGCAGAAAGACACTGGACAGAATCTTAAAAATTAAAGCTATGTGGAGGGTCACTGTATGGAACCCCTTTCTAGTGGTATATAGCAACAACAACAAAAAAATAATTAAAAAGAAATCCTTTAACTCAAACATTTAAATGTAGTAATATCACATGTACTACCAGTGCCAAAAGAAGTTTATCCAGAGTATTTGGGATTTATTTCCTTCTTTGGAAAAGATGACTACTAAGAACATAATTTGAAGTATCTTCTGACATTAAAAAAAAAGATTTTTCATTTAGTGTGTAAACCACAATTTTCTTAACATGGTTTATAAACTCATTATATGATGTCTGTTCAAGAGTATGTAAAACAGATACCCTTTGTGATACAACTTTGTATATACTGAACGGTTAGACCAGCTAGCATCATTAGTTTATTCTAACAAGAGTACCAGCACAACAGTCAATAACTTACCTTACAAAAGTTTACTACTTCTACTTGAGTTTATACCATTAAAAATGTGTGACAAAGTCTTTCCAATTACATCAAGTGAACCAACTAAAGAAAAAACCAGAAAGCAAACCTTTCTTACAAAAGGCATCAACAGCTTGCAATAACGCTCCTCTTGTCACCTGATAGTACACCAGGACAGACTGTCACACTGGCACTTGCCTAGCACAGTGTGCTCTCAGTTTTGAATGGGAGATGCTTATTAGGAGTAGGAAAGAAAGTAACATCCAAACATAATGTCCAAGCCTAAAATACAAAATTCAGAAGGACTTTTGTTTAGGATTCTAAGAACATATTATTCACGTTTCACTTTTCTTCTGATTTACAACCACTCCTTTCCTCAGCTGAAACACCTTGAAGGAATAAAAGAGATGGATGGGGCATTCTGCTAAGTTTTTTATTGCAATAATTTCTGATACACTGACAAATAAGACTCAGGGAAAGGAAAGCTCATTCCTCTTCCATCATTTAAGCCTTCAAAACACCTCTTGGGCAGCCTAGATTTACTGACTAAAACACCCAATATTCATCCTGTCTATTCACCTTAACAGAGTATTAAGAAACAATCTGATGCAGAAAAGGAACTTGAAGTTTTAAAAGGTATTTTCTTCCTTTAGGCCAACACAGGAGGAGGAATGAACAGTAGAGAGATGTGATGTAAGGAGCCCTGATGATGTTTAATGTACCAAGCATCAGAAATTACCTCTTCCTGAGTGGAGCAGCAGACTCATCTTGAGGGGTGACTAACTGCATTCTGCACTGATCAAGTTACCAAAGTTTCCCTGTCCTTTTTTTGGTTTATTGATATCTCCTTTCCCTTCTTAGCAAGGCTGCCTGCACACATGTCCACAGGAGTAAACAAGGACTGCAAAACACTTTGCTCACATGGCATGCCTGAAGGTTGACAAGTTAGCATGGGTTCTGTAGTCTAGTTCCCTCTATTTGTGGGTGCAATTCAATGCACCTTTCTCCAAACAAAACTTTGTGCCTAGAGAGACATTTGAGACATCTTCAACCAGAAAAAAACACCATCTCACTGATGTTTCTTTACACTTCTTCCTCTCCTCTCCCTGACAGGAGATGTGCCTCCTGAAACCTACAGAACCTGCAAGTTTGTCTACTTGCAAACTACACCAAGAACTTTTTCCCCCCCTTGGAAACTATCACAAAAAAAACTGCTGGGTGAGCAGGATGGCAAATGCTACTGCAATAGAGGCACGTTTTCCTGTGCTTTGCCAACTGTCTGTCAGTAGGCACTTGTCACCTCTTGCCCTTTAGTAAACAACAAGTCTTCCTAGGGTAAGGAATTTCTTTTTTATTCTACATATACACAATACTTATGACTAGCAGCAGTTAGTGCGGTTGAACTCACACACTATTTCCCAAATCCTTGAGAAGTGTGTAAAAACACCCAAAACTGTTTACTGAAATGTTTCTTTCCTGTATCACAGCATCCTATGGGGCAAAATACTATCCAGAACACTCTCATCCTTAAAGCTAAAATCAACTGGTTTTAAATATATATCACACATTGTGTTTTTGTCCAGATATGGGATGACTTTTGCTGTCAGAGAAACAAATACAATGATTCTTTATTCACTTCGGGCAATCAGTCTAACTTACACATTTAGAAACCTAGTTGATGTTGTTTCAAAAACTGCAGTGACATTTCTAAAACAATTGTATCTTCCTCAAAATAACGATGGGAAACTATGGAGGAAAGAAAGATGAGGCACATAGGTAATTTCAGAACACGACTTCCAGCAAATCAAAACATACTCCCCTGAACCATGAAATAAGAACACAAACACACAGAGAAATCTGTGTAAAATTAAAGCTTTACAGAAGTGGCAAATTTATCCTCAGGGTTGACAGTAAAAAATTCAGTTGCAATTTACACCAGGTGTGACCTTCAATATTAACCAGGTTCTGTGGATCAGCCACCAGTCTCACATTCGTACAGCAGAGGACAGCGATGAAGTACAAAAGAGGGATTAAAGAGGTTAACATCAGAAAACAAAACAACCCAACAGAAGTAACTGCCTAGATAAAGATACATTTCCTTGCTCAGTCACAGCATAGAACTCGGCCTAAACTCTAAACTCCTTTCCCTGCCAGTGCTGCGATGTCAGCTGTCTTTGCTGTTGAGCAATTAAGTTGAATGAAAAGCGAATTATGTAGAATCAGTTAAGCAAGCCAGTTTCAGCAACCTTTCACACAAGAGGAAAATGAAATGTCAGAAACAGACTTCATGCTTCTACCAGAGATGTACAAGAGACCGCAAAGCTCAACAGCAACTGTGAGGATCGGTACATTCAACGTGCCGCAGCATATTGCTTCCCAGGCTACTGGCACAGCTGCCCTGCATGGCCCAGTGGCTGTGCAGCCACAAACTACTCGCTGGTGCAGGGGCTGCCAGCCTCACGACCTTCCTCAATGGGCCATGCTTGCTCACAGCAAAGATGGGGTGAATTTGCAGGGAAACAAGCCCGAAGCAGTAAAAGGCTGAGGACACAAGTGCAAGCCACCCAGTGCTAGCTGAGACATTGCACTGAAAGCTGAGTGGCAAAACTCATACCCAGAGAACTCAAAATTAGAGCAAAAAGACTGAGTTGTTGGTACGCAGCAGCCATCCTCAGGGAAGAGGGAATGGACAAGCTGAGCTGAAAGGTTTAGGCTGTCTCAGACTTAATAAGGGCTTGTGATTCAATTGGATACCTGAAATTCAGACAGGGAATGCCTTCAATTAGTGACAGTTCACAACTGGACGCAATAGTTAAAATTCATCCAGATCTTTTTTTAACCCAGACTCCACATTATTGTTAACTGACACTACTCAAAAGGCACAGCACGTTGCCATTCCAGCTGCAAAGCAAACAGAGAAACAGGCAATACAGGGCAGAGAGAGAAAGTAAGGTTTAAAAATAAAAAGAATTGGAAGGATTTTTTTTTTTGCCTTGGCCGTGGCACACGTTTACATGAACAGTGGGATCTACACAACAGATTGGTTTTTCGCTGCTGGCTGTCCCAACTCACCCTGCCCTGCACCACCTCTGGTGTTTTTGTGACTCTGGGTTGAACTGCTTCTGTGTTAAGTCAGCAGAAAACTAAGCCAACAAAAAGTGCAATAGGTTTCTGCCGGGATGTCAATGCAAAAACAGTTGAGCACAGGCTTAGAAAGGAGACAGGGTTAGCTGCTCTGGCAGCGCAGGCTCAGCACCCACAGTAGCTTTACTGGCATTTTAAAGCTCCAAATGAGGCTGTAATACTACGAATATTCATTTCAGTAAACACACCGTCTTATGGGGCATTATCTCATCTCCCCCCTGTCACACACATAACCATTTACCCAGCTTGCTGTCTGTGACGGAAAGGAAGGGCATTGTTTTTGTTGTAGTTGTTTTCAATCGAGACTAACTCTCCAGTTTAGTTTATCACGTGGTTCTATAAACAGGTGTGCTGGCAAGTGAGGACTGGAAACAAGCAACTGGAGGAAGGGTACTGCTTAAGCCAAATCAGAAAAAAAAAAAAAAAATCTGTATCTGTGAAGCTGGTGCAAGTTCAGGCCATTCTATTCTCCTTAGTACTGTGTACACACTTAGCAGGAGGTTCATCTCTAAGATATCTGTGGCTTAAGTACAAAATAGAGTAATAAATACAAAAATATATGAAACTATAAATATATAAATGTTATGTTATATATATATCTCATTATCCCATCTTACTGTGAGATAGCTAGCATACAAACATTAAGATATGTATTCTACTGTACAGGAAATTAATTAAATTTCAGACCCAGTCACTGATTCCTTATGTTCCTGTTTTGGCTATAGCTGCACAAGGCTGAGACCCAATCTCATAGCTTGTGCTCCCTAAAACATCTCTCCCAGACACACAGTCCTGCCACTTACCTTATGCTACTTCCAGCATCTCTTGGACTTTCATGAGTTTATGCAACTAACCTACATGGCAAAACATGACGTCCAATCACTCATGCAAGGATCTAGAAAGCACCAGATACAATGCGAGGAAAGGATGAACTACATGGGAACAGTGGCAAAAGAGAAATGTGGAGTGGTGAAAATTTTTACTTCTAGCAAGAGTGAGTAACTATGCTTGCTCACGTAGTCACAGAACAGCAGCATAACTGCTCCTACAGTCTGAATTAAGTACAGGATCAGCTTCCCCCACCGCACTTCAACGGCCGTAAGGGGTTCGTTCAGGCACGTCACATCGTGCAGTGGAGTTTCTTGCTACTTTCTTTGCTGTGTAGCTTCACAACGCACTGGGCTCTCTGCCTGTTTGGATGACCTCAGTGTAGCCTGGTGCACACCTTGTTACTGTCATTCTAGACTTCAGTTGTGCAGGGTAGAACAGAACAGCATTGACTAAGTCAGAAAGAGCTCTATGTCGACTCTGCCCCTGTGCTCTTACTAGTTACCAGAAACAATGTATTTTTTAAAACCATAAAGTTTATGGTGATTATAACCATTAGAACAATTTATATTTGTCACTGTACTGCAAAGTTAATTTAAGTAAGCCACTCTGGGAACTACCACTTTTGATAATCCAATCTAAAAATCACACTGAAGTTCTTTGTTCAGCAGAGCAAAGACAGTGTCATTCTGAAGACAGTTTCTGAAGGATCTGTGTTCATAGAATAAAATCTGAACAAGAGCCTTTAGCTGGCAACACACAGAGCTTTTCCTCCATTGCAGTTACACCATTTTGCTTCCCGGCAGAGAAACTGAGGCCAAAGATGAACAAAGCAAAAAAGAGTGCTAAAGACAAAAGAGATTCAAAAAAAAGCATGAAATGCCAGGATATGCTCTCAGTTCCTCAGGGAAGCAGAGAATGGGGGGGAATCCAAATCCAAGGTAATACTTTTGGTGCTCCAAAATCTGGACCAAGACTGAAGACTGCTGCCAACATACTTCCATTCACATGATACAAAACAGACTTCCCACTTGAAAAGATTGCTTACTGCTGAAACAAAGTCACTTCACCCAGCCTCTGAAAAATGTTAGCTACCCTAAGTGGTTTTGCTCTTCGTTTCACAAAGCCATAAAACAACAAACACGGCTTAATGAAATACCAAGTCTCTTGTCATAAATAAATGTATTCAGGAAGAAAAAATGTTGTCACTTTGAATGGATCTTTGATTATTAGAGGGAAATGAACAGACCCTTGATCTGTAGAACAGTAACACTGGAGAAAACAACCCTTTTCCTTAAGGTGACCATGCATTTTTAAAAAGAAACACAAACACACAACACATGCTCAGACTACCTTGAATACTGTACATTTCACCACCTTAGCTGCAATGCTTTATTTTCTTACATAGGTCAGCATTTCTCCAGCTACTCCTATGTAAACAGAAGAAGTGAGAGAATACTGAATCAAACTATTGTATCCATTCACTTATATCCCCGTTTGCTAACTTATCAACAAACCGTATTATAATAAACAAAATAATTACTTACCTACAAATCCTTTTTCTCCGACTAATTTAAGGGCAATCTTATCTGCCAAAACAGAAGAGTTTCCATGTGCAATGTTAGCAAAAGGTCCAGCGTGAACAAATACTGGTGTTCCCTGAATAATAAAAATATGTGTATCATTAATTTAATGGATAGGTAAGAACACAAGCTCACACATAAATCAAAAGCACATGTAATGAGTAAGAGGTATTTCGGGGGGGGGAAATGACAAGTATCTGTTCTTATTGCTTCCTCTAGAACTACTTATACATAATTAATTGTTTTTGTTCAGAGAAAAGACAAGTAACTTTTTCACTACTGCCACATCAAACCATTTTTTTTCTTTAATAAAACAGATGATTTTTTTTTCTATTTTAATCAAGAGTGCAAGAGTGGAAAAAGGAGAATAAGAATACATATAGGCAGGAAATATTCTTCAAAAAATGGACAATTAAGCTACAAACCAAAGACAACTCTGCCACATACATGTTAGAGAAGAAACAGTGGAACAGGAGCAAAAAAAGTAAATAAATCAGAAACCATGCCCTGCAACAAGATGTAGATTATTATCATCATAATACACTGACTTCACAGTGTTTGTTTTTTTCTTTTCTATCTATCTGCTAATGACAACATATTGCAATATCAGTTAGGGTTTTACATATTTATGCAATAAAAACCTAACTTGAACTTTGAACACCATCAAAGCTTCTTACAGAATTTTGGCATCAATCTAATGGGAGGTGATGTGCAAAATAAAAGATTAGCCCTATCCCAAATAGTTTATAACTTACACAAAATAAAATGAAAAACACTTCTACCAACCTAAGTTTAAGATTTACTTTTTACTTTAAGCCAGCATTTACCCTTCTGGCATTCAAATAAACAAGACTAGCTTTCAGCTATCAGATTCAAATAAAAGGGATTTTTTTCTGATTTGTGATTTATTACTAAGTTTAACTTCTTAATTTCTTGTGGCAAGCAGCTACAGGGCAGCTCCCATCAGAGGTCAGCACACACATGGGCAGATGCGCTGAAGTGAAGCACAGACAGGGATGACGAGGGGGCAGTCCAGTGCATACTGTCGCAGCTATGCAGAGCGGAAGCCAGAAGGGTCTCCCAGAACATTGCCTGTGCAATTGTGCTTCCAAGAGTTCATTCACACAGCACGGACAGAAAAGAAATTTGGATTGTGGGGTCCAACATCTGGAATATCAGCAGCCAAGAGGCCCCCTGCCACTAACCTGAAATCCAAAGACACTACTAAACCACTGTCATAGACAGACGCTCCCCTAGAGGTCTGAAATCCACCAGAAGAAAAGGAGGAGTTGTTTGAATGATTGCCTTTTTACAAAGGCAATCCTAGGAGAAACATGCAGTCTAGGTCCTGAAGGGAGTGAACACCAACAGGATCTCAAGATGCCTCACACACCCTGGAACAGGGACGTCTTCTCTGGCCAGCTTCAGTAACTGTGTCAGCCATCCCTCTCAACAGAGTGCCACTTATTTCATTACACCTTAATAAGCTATATGAAGAAACAAAGAGTGGCACAAGGATGCATTCTACTTACTGTTAGCAGTTCAGGAACTATTATTATCCAGGCTTTAGTAAAAGAAAATAATTCCTGAATGTCAATAAATATCTCAAGTTATCTGGTTGCTAGAAGGACATTTAGAATATTTATTACCATCCTCCCCTCATCTTTACTGTGAGTGGCACTTTATATGTAACATGAGCAGAACATCCCAGAGCAGCCAGCCTGCAGCTGCAACTCTACAGGAGTTGTCCTCTAGAGCTGCTGCTCTAATACGTGTGGTATAAATAAATGCTAAACATTAAAAGATCAGATCGTGAGATCTATGAAATCATTATGTACATTTCAAACTAAGTCATGTCCATTCTACAGCATCAGATGTAAGTCCTCCTGAAGCCTGCAGTTATTATAGGTGGAGTGCTGCATGTTGAGCATGCTATTTTGAGATTTTACTGTCATTTCTGCATATAAAAAAACCTGTCAATCACCAACACCTTGAGACAGCATTTCTAGTGACAGAGTAGCAGAGCTGGGATGGAAATCAACCCACCAAGAAGCCTCTTTAAAAACCAGCAAATCAAAACACATCAATTCACATGTGAAAAAAAAAAAAATCACTGACACAAGTTGCAAGTTCAGTTCCACACAGGACTGGCATTTGGTCATTTTTGATTTTTGAAGAGGTTTAGCAAAACCTCTTCTCCAATGCACATACACCCACATAAAGCTGGTGCAAATCTAGTGAGCAGGTTGTTCTCCCCCTTTCACAGGCCCTTGGAAGCAACTCCTCAGACACCCACAGCTTAACACAGTAGCAACCTACAGGATCTTTGCCATATCACAGAGCAGTGCAGCTATCTCAGCAATGGCTACTTTCAGCCACTGTCACTTGCAAATTATGCCAATTAACTGTCAGTATCAGCTGGAAGTCATTGAAAGATTTCCTGCTCCCTTCCTCAGGAAGCCTTTTTGCCATTCCCCAATACCTAACTGATCTGGAAGACCTGCTTTGGTGCAGCTTCATCCCTACTTGAAGAGCAGGTCCATGACACAGTCTGATCTGCATTTGTATACGCTGTGATCATATTTTGGTTTTTTCCAGCACCAGATGTTACTCTTATCAAGTCATGGTGCTGTTGCTAAAGGTCTTTACACTTGCACAGAGAACCTGTTCTCCCTGAAGTGGTTAGGATTATGTATTGGTAGCCTCTTTGGAAACCTGAGAGGTCTCTCTTCTTTTGGATGCTACCTTATAGGATTATTTCAAGTGTAATTCTGGCCTCATTTCTGGTTTGCGAGATGGAAGACTTGCAATTCACAGAGTCACCAGAAATATGTCATTTCCTACAGCAGAAGGGATGATATGACATCCACCACCTCAGGGTACACTAGGAATAGCTTGTGTTAAAATTTGTCATCCCGGAGGGCTCTAAACTTACAGGTGGATCACTGAACTGCATTCAAGTGTGCAAAGCAAAATATCTTCCTTGTTCCCCTCACTCCCTTTTTTGGGAAAAACTGAAGCTATTAAATTTAGCACTTGATAAAGTTATTAACATCCAGCATGAACCAGTCCTCTGAGATGCTTTAATTTGGTGTTTTAGAAATAACTCTGTAAGAAGAGATTTTTTGAAAAATATCCTTGGGTATTGTGGTCAGGGTTCTCCTAACAAGCAACAGTGACGAAAGCAGTTTGATGAAAGTTGGCAGATATTTCAACCATAGCATAGATTAGACTAGAAAAGAGTACCACATAAAAGGAGGAATTATATTGCATAGAAATGCGAATATAAAGAGATGCAGTGGGGAAAAAAAAGAAGCGTGCAAATCCCCGAACCAAATGCCCATCTATCAAAAGAAACTCTTCTGACATTTACAATTGCCTTTTCAAACACAACAAAACCACATTATTTTCTAACAGATATGCAAAATGCAAATAGAGTGACACAGACTAAACAGTCATAATCAAAACTACCTTATCACTGATGCTTAACACGCACAATATTATCCAAGTGACAATTTGATACACATTTCTGGCCATGACATTCTTGATCCTACGTGATCTCCAGTTTAGATCGTAGATTAAATTCTAACGCACACATATATTCTTCATACAGCCACATGAATGAACAGATGTTCTTCTCAGGAGAAAATAATTAAGACGGTGCAAATTAAATTATATTTTTCTAATACACAAAAGCAAAAGGGTAGTTATCACTTCACCATGCTGTAGAAAATGAGACATTTTTATGAACTGGGCATTACACTGGTATTGTTCTACATTCTTCAACTTTTCACCATACCAGGAATTGTTATGACATATTCCAGCTATGTAAGTTTGATGGTCAAACATTCAATAATATACATTACTTTTTCTCCAAACACACTTGTTTCCAAAACTACTTCATTATTTCCTCATTTGTCTTCTTCCGTCTCCCCATGAATACTGCGCATCATTTGGTTTACTATGGAAGTGTTAATACCAGACTACCCAGACATAAAGTTAGGTTGTACTAATTCTGTGTTCTTTGAGCTGTTGGAAGCAAGCTCACTCGGGTAAGTGTAAAATGTTCCTTTCATAGGCCAGGAAAGCTTCATCATGCCCCCAAAAGCACTATGGCAAGACAGGGTGTCTGGGAGATACCTTCTGAAAATATGTAAACAGGCAAAAGGACCCTCCTGTGTTTCTAAAAGGCACAACTTATAATACAGAACTGAATGGCCTCAGTGAAGCATCTACTTTCCACTCAAAATGCTGAGCTGTATGAATCATATATGTTCATATAAGGGAAATACATAAAAAGTAAACTTCCTTGAGCAGCAAGATGGTAAACAGAGGGAAGCCTATTACCTGGAAGCCCAATTTGCCTTTCAGTGTGCTCAGAAACTCAGTAGCACACTGGAACTCATTTGCGACACTAGGCAAAATTATAACTGAAGCCAGAGTCTCAAAGAATGGGAAAAAGCCAAACACCAAAAAGGTATAAATGCAGGTAGAGTTGATAAATCAACAGTGACAAATGAACATTTGCTAAAATGCTTTTCTGGATTTGAACCTGGCTTGAACATTGGAATTGAAGCATGGTCACTGGAGAGAAGCACAAGCACAACATGGAATTTGAAAGACAGAGACAGGCAGGTATCATAAGCCATACTCACCTCTAATGTCTGCATAAGTGTGGGCTTAATTGCATCTTTCATCAAAACTGCCAAAGCACCTGTTACTCCCTAAAAAAAAAAAAAGTCCACATTTTAAGGAAGTCAATTATAAGGTGCAACATTTCTGAGTTACACTTAATCTTACAGTTACAACAGAGGAAAAAAAAAATTACACTTCAAAGGGGAAAAAGAGTGTTGGCTCATAAACCATAATGGATAAGCAGTGTTACAATGTTGCATAAAAAAATTATTTAGATGCTGCCTCAAGACTTCTAAAATACAGTAATTACAGAGCATATCAGAAATAGTAACGATTTTGCTCTGAATACACTTAAAGGGCAAGATGTAAATATTCTTCCTATTTCATGGGGAGACCGGGAACAGCATTATTAAGTAATCAGCTTGAGGATGTTCATGGAAACACAAGATGAAGTGGAAGCGAAGGCCACTGAGACCTGAGAAAGCAAGAAGGCAATAACTTGCTAAAACTGCCTAAGGAAATGACATCTGTATTTCTTCCATGACAGAATCAATATCCTGAATCAATAGCTGGCAACAACCAGAAAGGGTATTTTTCAAGACTTGTACAAATATGTATGTAATAGTCACAGGATGAAAGCAGACACAGTGTTCACTAGGCATAGATAATGAATACATCACAAGATTAAAAGTTAGAGGTGCTTTAGACTGTGATGATGAGGACAAAAGGAGCTGTGTGAATTGCTGCAGTTTAGTTTTAAGAATCTTACTCCTCCCTAAAAACTGAGCTGGATATTAAGTACAAATTTCACACTGACTGAATTTCAAGTAAGAGACATGACATCCCTCTACACTAAAAGCCAATGCCCATTTTATAGAGAGTTCACAGCACTATCAAACTACATGAGAGTGCTATCTAGAAACCACAAGTGTGTATTTCAACTTATTCCTAAATTTCCTTAATTTTGAGAATAAAATGTGTTCTGGTTTGAAAGAACTCGATCATGGATAGTAAAAAATGCAGTAGTCTTATAAGAAGTAGCTCATTTGATTATTTGAACAATCAAACTCTGTGTGAAAATCAGAATGACAGACAGATGAGAGATATAAAAGTACGTGTTCGTTACATAAGTACGGTGTTTTACATAAATTCAAGTTTCCCCTTTCTGAGCGTTACATCTAAACATAGGCTTCAGAGAAAAAAAAAAAAATCAAGCAGAATATTTGGCCTCAGATAAAAATGGACTGAAATCAAAATAGTAAAACTGGTTTCTACTACAGTATAAGTGTTTCCTTGGGGGAAGAGTGAAGGAAAGAAGAGCGAGGAAGAAAAGATGTTTTTTTCCTCTTTGCATTTTGTAAACCTCCACTATCTACAAGCCCAAATAGATCCACAAAGGGGTAATGAGAGAAACTGGTAGCAAAACAATATCTTTTTCTCTCCTCTGAATTAGTAAAGAATAAATTACCATTTCTTAATATTCTAATTTTAGAAGTAAACTACTTATTTTACATAAAGAACTTAAAAATGCAGAACAAATAATATCTCACTAAGGTTCATTTAACCAGTACCCTATAAAATTTTCTCCTCTTATAATAAAATGTAAGTTAAATATTTTATCTACAAATTAGTATTCTTCTTAGGACTATGTAAATATAACCGTCACTGTTACTGCCTTTGATTTCTTGCATTTTAGTAATTTGTAAAAGACTTAATAAACTGGGTGTATTTCTTAGGATACTAAATTTAAATCTCTTTAATGTAACAATTTCCTTTATAAAACTGATTTGATTCACTTCCAAATCTGAGTAACTTCCAAAATAAAATAGTGAACACCCAGTAAGAGTTCTAACAATTTAAAGTGAAATGCAACAAATTTAAATCCTATGAATTTCTTCATTAAACCCCAGGTTTTCATTCCACTAATTTATCAAAGTAAACATATTCTTCTTCCTGTGGATCATATTGCAGAATTTGATTTTATTACCAAAAAAACAACCAAACAAAAAACCCCCACCAACAGAGTTTGCAAAACAGTTACTGAACAGATGAAAGAAAACCCAAACAACAAATAGGTTTTTTCTGCTGTTTGGTCAATTCAACAGCCACCTGGGACAGAATTTCTCAGACCAGATGCACAGTTCTTCCCCTTCTTCCCTCAGCTGAAGGAAATGATACTCATCACTAGTTCCTGCAACACAAAACTGTAACAGCTAGTTAAGTTGTTCATCTTCTGTCTCACGAAAGTAGAACCACATACACTCACTAGTTAGAAGGCAACAGGTAACAGAAATATCCAAAGAAAAGGTTGGATGATTTTACATTTTCTTCTTGTACCTCAATTTTCCATCATCACATAGCATAAGGTATTCATCATTATGCTAAAAGAGAAACAGCTGCTGACAATATTCAGTGTATGAACACTGAGATAGTGTACAATCTTATTACGTAAAAGGCATTTGTAACAGCTACTCAACTTTTTGTAGACAAAAGGCCACATCTTCCAACTGGTCAATGGCAAGGTTAATTACCTGATCAGCCACGAATCAGACCTAATGCTGTTCTTGGGAAACCTGTGCAAGGACTGACAAGGGTTAACTCATGCTGGCTGTAGGTATCCAATTACAGGTTTCTGTTGTCTACTTCATGCTGAATGAGACCACTAGCTCATTCAAAGCCAGTACAAAACCAGCTATTTGCTGACTCAAGCCAGTTTGACTGGAAAGGAGGAAAAAAAAAATAAAAAAATTAGGACACCTTCTTCTCCCCTCCCCCTTAGACAATAATGGCTCAAATCCTGTCTCCTTGGCTTTCTGACAGTTCTGACTAATCTTACAAAAACAGTGAAGCAAAATATACTTCCTATGCATTGTAACATTTTGGGAAACATTAGATATGCATTCTGGACACATCTCATTGAATCTGATGCTGAAAGCAAAATAAAATAAAATAAAAAAAAGATGCAAAGACTCCAGTTAGCACATATCCTGTCTATCGGCCTTCCTGAGATCTTAAACAGCTTTGGTACCAACAACCATCCTTAAAAGTTAAACAGCCAATAAAGTTTTGGTATCTATATGACATGTCTCTAATAAAGATTTCATTCGTTCATATCCCAGATCCTCCATGCAACTAGCAAACAATTCTCACTTAAAGTCTTGGATCTGACTCTCAAAGCTATTTAAGAATCAGGTTCCCATTTGCAATTCAGAGAAGGTAGATTTTTTTTTTTTTAATTAAAAAATTAGAGACAAGATTTACACACCAATTAATCATGTGAGAGCCCAAGGATCATTAGCTTTCTACTAACTCACTGTCAGAAGAGAGAAGTAGGACTCCAAATCAAATGTATATGGACATCAAGTCTCCTGGGTTCCCTTCTGGAACTAATCCCAAGTACTTCTGAAAATAATACCCCTTGCATCTATCCACCAGCCATTGGGGCAGGTATACTCCCCAGGACAGCAAAGATCATAGAGCACAAAATAAATTACACACATGACACAGGAAAGGCAAATTTAGATGAAAAACCAAAATACTTTCAAAGCAACTTCCAGTAGAACAGTCTCTGAAGTCTATCAAGAGTGGAAATGAAAGCCAGCATTAGATGACAAGGAAGGTGATTGAGAGTAACTACTGTGAAATGAATATAGGTTACACAGCTTGAAGGGCAGAGAAAACTTTTAAAGAAAAATAATGAAGCACTTGTAACTTTTCTTCATTTGAAACTATAGTCTCTAATGAAATGGCAGTATTTTTCTGCAATATCAGTTCTATAAAAAAACTAAATTCCAAACCATAAGCTGAGAAGAACTACAACTAGTTGTGTTTAAAGCAAAGTATGTACACAATCTCTCTGAGGAGAGAGAGAACAAAATTTATTCAGCTGATAGATCACTTATAAAAGTAAATATAAAGCTATTTCTGTTTGTTCCTGGAATTATTGAAATCTAACAGCACGGCACAGGAAGTAAGCTGAGAATAAGTCTTACGTAAAAAAAAAAATAAAATAGTGATATAGCTGCTGAAACAGTGATCTAGGGCATACATACCCATTTAATTTCACATAAAGATATGGCATGTGTCCATCAAAATTCGACTACACTGTAAAAGCCAAAATGCAATTCAGTCTTCAAAACACTGTACAATGAGCACCACATTTTGGCAAAGACTTCTGTATATTCCATTACAGAGGATAGCTATTTAATCTATTACTTTCGTGAAAAGAGCCCTCTCAATTCATGAAATATTCAATTTATCTTTTTTCTATTACTCCTAGCCTGCCTCTGCATCTGGTTTATATCTGCCAATGTGTATTTTAGGTTTTACTATTGTATTATTATAAATATATTGCATATAAAGTAAAAATTAAGAGCAATCGTGTTTTTTGTGAAATATATTGTGTACACATCTGGAGACAAACCACAGAGAAGGGTTTAGTGGTTTTGGTTCACATAGATTCCAACAAACTAAAGACTACCATAAAACATTTAAACTTGCATAAATTCGATCTGGGTAGTATATGCAAAACATGAACCCAAGAGTTTTTTTAAGTGACAGGTAGGACTGATCACGACCCATTACTGAGGCTGTGTGGTACATTCCATGATAAAGCTGCCTTTAAAAGTTGTTAAAACCATACGCAATCGTAGTTCCTTGGCTAAAATGTTCCATGTCAAGTGGCTGTGATGGGTTCAAGCTTCCAAGCTTGATTTAGTTTTACAGAAATTCAAGTAAAAATGACTGAACGGCTCCTGGGATTGACAGAATGAAACAACCATGTATATTGTTTGTCCTACATTCACTTGTCTTGAGATCTTTCCTTCCCGAGCAATCAATCTTTACCTCCTCTCTGACCTTGACTTGAAAGAGGGATGAAAATTCATAAGAATGGCTTCACATCAAACTTCTTACCACATCTGAAAATTTGCTCAAGATACAAACCTTTAGAAATGAAAAATTACAGCTCACAGATACTCATTAGTGAACACTTAGCCTTGACTCAGCCTGATCAGAAAGCTTTAGCTGCAATGTGTAATGTACTTACAGCCTAGCGTGTACCAACTACCTACAGTCTGACACCCCGACCACAAACAAAAGATCTTGTCTCCTGGATCCTACAGGTATCCTTTTCTACCTGTGTAGTCCAAATGAAGAGGGATGAAAAGCCAGGCTTGCAGAAGAATAGTAACAACACAGGCAGCACAAGCAGCAGGGGGAAGAGTAGATACTGCATTTAAAGACTAGAAACAGTAGGTTTAGATGCAAGCTGTTCAGACTGATCACCTGTGGGAAGAAACCAGGAGCACAGATGAAATGCTGACAGAAATGAAATTTATCTTCTTTGTACATATGAATTATGACATGGTATGGTCTTTGATTATACGCCTCCTGCAATGTGCCCTTTTAGCCAGGAAGGCGAATGGTATCCTGGGGTGCATTAAAAAGAGTGTGTCCAGCAGATCGAGGGAGGTTCTGCTCCCCCTCTACTCTGCACTGGTGAGACCTCACCTGGAGTACTGCATCCGGTTCTGGGCTCCCCAATTCAAGAGAGACAGGGATCTGCTCGAGAGAGTCCAACGGAGGCTACAAGGATGGTTAAGGGACTGGAACACCTGCCTTATGAGGAAAGGCTGAGAGACCTGGGGCTCTTTAGTCTGGAGAAGACCGAGAGGGGATTTGATAAATGTTTATAAATATATGAGGGCTGAGTGTCAAAAGGAAAGGGATGGCCCCTTCTCACTCATGCCCTGTGATAGGACAAGGGGGAATGGATGTCAGCTGGAGCACAAGAGGTTCCACCTTACCATGAGGAGGAACTTCTTTACTGTAAGGGTCACAGAGAACTGGAACAGGCTCCCCAGAGAGGTTGCGGAGTCTCCTTGTTTGGAGATTTTCAAAACCCGCCTGGATGCGTTCCTGGGTGACCTGTGCTAGATTGTATGATCCTGTTCTGGCAGAGGGGTTGGACTCTAAGCTCCCCAAGGTCCCTTCCAACCCCTGACACCTTGTGACACCCTGTAATGTCTGCAGAAACAAACAATTGCTCCTGTTTTCAGAAGAGAAACTGGCACACACAAGGATCAAACTCAGAAGTATTCACTGATTTTGGATGCTCAACCTGAGACAACATCGAATAATTTGTCCTGGTTCAAAGTTCTTGATGATGCTTCTCTCTTCCTCCTGGGTATCCAGACCAATGAAGTAATGTGTAACTCCTCATGTACTATAAGAATCAGGTTTTTATGGATGTATAGCATCACATATAAACTTTGTGAAAAACACAGGAATAGAATTCAACTCCAGAAAGACATTTCTCTGCCTTAGACATGAAACCACCTTCCTTTTCTTCCCATAGTTCTCATCCTTATTTGTAACACACTCCACAACTAAGAAGGCAGGACTTTCTACACTTCACAATCATGACATATACCCAAGTCCTTGCTGTGCCTGGTATAAAGAAGAGAAGCTGTGGAAGAAAAACAATGCTGCAGCATAGCTGCAGATGCTCATAATACATATCCTTGATGCTGTGATGAATTATTTTTTTTCTATACAATTTCTAATAGAACACTGCTTTAAAGAAGAAATAGAGACATACGTTCAGCACAAGTGACACTATCCAATGATTGAGATGCTAAGCATAGGAAGTCTGTTTAAAAAAAGCCCAAAGAAAACCAAATTAGTAACAGACATTTGCTGAGCACTACTTTAGTTTTAGGGGCATAGTGGAAAAGTTTTGAAGCTTTTTGTGCACAGTTTAAACTTTAAGCCCTAACATTAAATTTCCAAAGAGCAACTATAGATGAAATGGACTATTGAAAAGCAACTGCTTTCATTCTGATTAGCATTAAGTGGTTGAAGACAGGTTAAATATTTTGCAACATGAATACATTAAACTACCTTCATACAAAAGTAGCACCAAGATTAAAATCATGTATTTCAAATGTAGCTATAGTTCTGATACTGAATTATTTTAAAGTTTTTTGCATATGCATTATAAGGTAACTCCCCACTCCTCTCCATTTGGCCAAGACAATGTAATGTAATTGAAAAGGAAAATCAAAACTTCAACAGGTAGAATTTTAAATGTAGCACTTCATGTCTTCTGCATAACTGGAAGTAGCTGCTTTGAATTTTAATGACAACTGTATTTAGAAATTTTGGTATGCTTACCTTAATTTCAATCTTAAATCCAGGCAAGCTAGATATTATGTTTTCATTTCCTTATTAAATTGGAAGCCATTAAGGCTGTGAAGGTATCCCTGGCTTGAGGATTTGCTACCTTTGCTGACAAGGAAAGATACTGGTTCCTTTGCTCATTTTAAAAATGCAGTAAGTTTGTGCAGATGCCCACATAAAAGGAACAAACAGGAAGAACAACACACACTGTATGTGATACAGGCAGTCATTGCCAGCAGAATGGCATGAAAGCACAGCTCCGAGACATATCGCAGTTGCTGGAAGGAAATAGTTAGATGACAAAAAAGTATAAAAGTAAAGCATTATCATGTTTATTGTATTTAGGGCATGCCGTCAACCTGCAATATATGAACTTAATTTGGCAGTTAGGCTTCAGAATTCAAGTAATGTAATGTTACAGTAAACAAATCACAGTGCTGGCATAGAGCTGCACTGCAAAGGTTAACTGGTTGCTTCTGGCTACAGCAGAATCTGTAATACACAAACATGTGTGATCTTCCAGCCACTGTTTACTGACTCGGCCTGGCTATAAGAGCTAGAATTTGACATAAAGAAAGAACATACCGGATCCTTTCAGAAGGTGAAGGAGGAACTAAGGAAAAAGCAACTAAATGTGAAGAGATAATGCCGTCCCAGGCATTATCAGCAACCCATGAATTAAGAATAGGTTGTTTCTATTCTGATTTAGAGGCATAAGCATTCATGTGGTAACTATCATTGTTAACATCTGAGCACACTTAACAATTACAGTAGCAAACTTTACCAGCTCTCTCAAATAGGAGCCTGCACTCTGACTCCCTCCAGAACCAAATTTGTTTGCCTTAAGAATTGAAGAAAACTATCCAAGTAGGTTACGGAGACCAGAGACTTTCCTGAACCAGATGTTACCAGAAAGTTGGAGAAATGAGTTCTACATCTTGTTCTCATTGTGAGGAAGTTTTGGCCCAGAAGATGATCTTTCTTCGATCTCTGACTGTGCTGTTCAAAGCAAAATCCTTGGCCTGCACCTTATTTTAATGCTTCAAGAGGCAAAACAAATGCATCAGAGGTTATTCACAGGTCTAGAGCACTGAACATACCAAATCCTCTGCTGTTACTGGTTCTCCTTTCCTGTTATTAGCCACCACCATCTTCCCCAGTCTCTCCTTCATATCTTGAAGGCTGGTAGTAAGTGCCAGGATGGCCATAATTTCACTTGCAACAGCAATATCAAACTGAGCCTGTGAAATAGAAATGAGAATCATGAACCATATCAAAGTCAGGTCAAATATACACAGGGAATCATCAGGAACAGACTCAGGAAATAAATTTCACACTGGAATTCGAACAAGTTCTAAACTGTAACCTACAATGTTTGAGATTACTCAGACTAGAATAACTTCAAACACTTTGTTTATATTCCCTCATTAATGTTCTCCGTTACACTTCATTTACTTGGGGGCCAGTCCTGCAGAGCACTTAGCCCCTTGGCTCACATTATCCATAGCAGAAGCTCCCTGAAAGACAATTTTTTTTTTTTTTTCTGTGGCAGAAGAGAAGATCACCAGATGTGGTTTGAGCTTTACTGGCATGAGCACAACATTGTGGGTTTTTTTTTTTTTCCCCTGTAATGCTCTGGTTTTTATTTTGCTTTCAAAAACATTCTTGTTACATTTGATCATTCTTTTTCTACATAAACTTAAAATTTAGAGTCCATGCTGCTAAGTCTTATGCTTGACCTATGATAATGTAAAATATATTTGTCCCCCGTTTTTTTAAAAAATGAACAAATACGTAAGTTAAAAAAAAAAAACAAACCCAAGAACTATATGTGGCATCAGTTCTATTGCTCTTTTAGAAATACTTCCATACTATGCAGTATTTCAGTGCAACATGAGCTGCAGCCCTTCATTTTCTGTTAGGGCTTGCAGTGCCCATTAGTCATATTTGTACTAATTTACTATGAGTTAAGCCCAGGCCACATGCTGCCAGAAGATAAGAGAAGAAAGGCAAAATCACTAATATATTGTGTGACAGGAATGCAATCTTGGGGATGTACAAGAACTGAAGCTTCTTTAGTAATCTCTCCATCTCCAGAGATGGAGTCAATACAAAAATTTAGAAATTGATGTCCTACTGCTATCTATGTCAAAAAAGCCACAGGACTGTTTCTATGTCAGACCTCTACCAGATGTATCCCATAATGACTAATACCAGAGGAAACTTCAAATTGAGCCCTTTGTTTTTAAAAAACAAAGCATCTACAATGAGACATTTAAAAAGCATCTACAATGAGACTTGATCAACACATACCTACCTCACTACTCTTATCCATTTGCCTAATACTTTTAGCAGCTTCTGCCTTTTTTTTTAATCTATGTTCCTGCTTTTAGTTCTGTCCTGATAGCTACAGCCTAGAGTAGCCCTGTTCAGGCTGACCCCCATGTACTTGCATGTTTACATTTGAAGACACCAGAACACTTTCATGCACTGGACTCAAACAGGGCAAGAGAGAGACCATGGAAGAAATAAAATTCCTGTAATTGAGATTTTCAGCATAGGGACTCCAATGAAATGCTGAAGCTAGAAAGCAGATTTTCTCTATTCCCTGGAAGCGGTTCTATACGTAACAGAGTAGCTGGGTACACAATGAACATCATTAGCATTGCAATAACATGGATGCTACTACCCCTTCTGAACTTGAGAATGTCCCCAGTAAGTCATTGCTGCATATGTAAGACAGATAATAAGCCTGAGAAATCTATGCCCAACCAATAAACTGGAATAGTATCTAACTTTATCAGAATGTTTATCAGGAGACAAAACGTAAAGTTTTTATTAATATTGTTTCTATATAAACCCATAAGGACGGGAAAAACAATCCCAGGTATATGCTCAAAGAGTGTCATAACATTTAATCGAAAAAAACAGGCAAAGAGACTGTGGAAGCAGGTGCTACTTTGACTCTAATAACCTTTATACACCTATGAAGTGCTGACAGAAGCCTTAGCTGTAAAGTCAGTTCTCTATTGATGAAAGGATCCACCCACATGGATTCAATTGCAGGATCAAGGGCATCAGTCATCTAATACTCCAGAAACCACAGCATCCCTCCCTGTTCATTAAAAGGCAGATTTTGTGCCTGCTGTGCTCTCCCACTTTACACAGGTGTCATTGATTTTAAGAGTGCTAGAACATCACTCCAAATATTTATAGAATGCATCTGTTAACTATGAAGTCCTGTTTTCTCTGGATCTCAGGCTAGACTCCAAAATGAGTTTTCCCAACTGTTAGCTCTCTTTCTTGAGTCACCGAGTCCATGATAAAATGTGAATGGGTATGTATCAGTCCAACATATCAAAACTGAAAGCATTAAGGTCATTTTAGCCAAAACAGCACAGAAGGAACATTTGACAGCCATACGTCAAGTAGTACTCTATAATAAAACAACCCCCATTTAACTCAGCAGCACAGTTATGGTGGTAAAATGCTGTACTTATTGTGGCTGGTAGAACCTGGCTTAAAGCTAATAATCACATTGAGTCACTGAAACAAATCTAAACATAGGAAAATGTCTCAAGTGTATTATACTTGGTACAAGCTCTTTCTATTTTGTAGTCCCAGCCCATTATCACAGATGAGTATTAGCTAAAATTGAGTTTTCTTTAAGTTACAGACAGAAAGGTCTCTATTCTGTGTGTTAAAAACCAAAACAAGTGCACATTTCTAGTGGAAGGTGTCCCTGTCCTTGGCAGGGGGTTGCAACTGTATGATCTTTAAGGTTTCTTCCAACCCAAACTCTACCACAACAGGTATTTACCTCAAAATAGTCAGAACTTCATGACTTTCATGACCAGAGTGCTAGTTTACAATATCTGCATCAGATAGGGGCAACTCCACATCATCACAATGAGTTTGTTTCACCTGCCATTGCTATTCCACTCTGCATTGTTTCAGAAATAGATATACCCATGTGACACCAGGAATGCTCGTTCAGGCAGTGTTGGGTGAGCCCAGCTTTCAATTTATCAGTAAATTCTTTAATAAACTTCCAGAAGGTCTCATATAGTAATATAAGTTAGCTTTTTACACTGCTGAAATGTATATACACGCACTCATTTTCTGAACTCTCTCTTCAAGCTCACATACTAAAATTAAACACGTTTCAAGTTCTTAGAGTATAGATCAAAAAGCTGAGATGCATGATAGGGAAATGAAAACTCTGAATAAAGAGCTAATGGTAATTTTCAGTCCTCACCCATGGGACCAACAACACATGACCCACCCCTCCTTCCAGTTTTTAACATTAAATTTAAATGTAATTTAAATTAGGTAAGTCACTCAAGCTATTTATGTAGTATTTTTAAAAGTAAGAAAAAAATCATGCAAATTAACCTTACGAGAGCATAAGGGCAGTTTTATATTCATAGGATGACAACGTTGAACCCCTAACATAAGCAATTTTTCAAAATGCTTTCAACACATCGTGCAATATGCATTTTCTGTTTCTGAAGCTTTGGACTCAGTTACTCATTAACACAGTTTCAGTTCAAGAATACTATACAACAGTAACAGACGTTAGCACTGCAATTCAAAGAAGTATGCTGAAAGAACTGCAGAAACTTTTCTCAACCTCCAAAGGAAAGTCTGTCTGGAATGTGATATATTAACCGCCTTCACATACCTGACGGACAAATCCTTTCTCCGAATTTGCTTGCCCAACCGTGATTTTGCGCAGGAATCTGTCATTTGTATCGACCACTGAAAGATGGGAATAGCAAAAATAAAACATGTTAACAAGGACTCAAGGATCTGGGTTTTTCCAGGCATACCTGTTGCTACACATGTAAGATTCAGCGGCTTGAACAGTGTAACTAGACAGCCACGCTCCTGCGTGTTAGCATTAGCACTGACTTGCTTTCTCCCTTCTAGTTGATACCATTAGATGACAGGTTCAAATAGCTCAAACTGAATTTCTCTGAACAGTATTTGAAGCTAACAGATTCTTAATATTCTAACAAATTAATATTTTATCTACATAAGAAAAATCTGCCTTAGTAGATAGTGCGTGCCTCAGATCTACTTCAAATCATTTGCTTCGTCATTGACTTGTTAAGAATTAATTTAAGACTGCATGATGTAGGTTAAACTTGGTCCGTTTTTTTTTTAAAGGATGATTAAGTTGTCAGATTGGTTCTTCCGGACAAGTCACTTCCTTGCACATCACAGCAACTAACTCTGCATGCAGCTGCACAGCATTCAAAGGAAGTTTTTTGTCAACTGTCAAGATCAACTGTCTGCTATTTAACACAACTTCAGTGTCAGAGAATTGCATTTCAAACCTGAAAACATGCAAAAGCATGTCCAAATCATCATGTGGAATTGCTAACTTCACTTGCTAACAATCATTGCAAGACAAGTCCTCCAATTCTCCACTGACAACACCCAACTTCAAATGTGCCCTTGTAGGAACCAAAAGGAAGGACTGATAACAGTCAATGAGCGCTCTCATCTGCTGGGAACTGATCAGAATGTTTCTTAAGAAAAAACAGTAGGAAGATATTTCTGTTTGTTAGAAAACAAGACCAAACCCTAAGACCTCTCCTTCACAGGAATGGCAATCCCTACAGAATGCAAAAATAGGCTCCCTCTTTCTTACAGGTTCTTTAGTCCAAGAGATGTTTCAGTTTGCCCCAACCATAAAAGAAACGGTGGAAGGTACTCTTGATCAGTTCAGTTTGTACCTTGGCAATCTTTTGGTCGATGTAGATTTAAGCCCTGTTCATTTAGAAGCAAAGAATCAAGGAACATCCAGAGAAGTTAAGGTGCTAGAGCGTTTCCAGAGGAGGCCAAAAAAACTGTGAGGTGTCTGGAGAACATGTCATATGAGGAGCAGCTGAGGGAACTGGGACTGTTTAGTTTGGAGAAGAGGAGGCTGAGGGGAGACCTTATTGCTCTCTACAACTACCTAAAAGGAGGTTGGTCTCTTCTCCCAAGTAACTAGCAATAGGATGAGAGGTAATGGTCTTAAATTGCACCAGGAAAGGTTTAGATTGCACATTAGGAAAAAATTCTATACTGAAAGAGTGGTGAGGCATTGGAACAGACTGCCCAGGGAGGTGGTGGGGTCACTATCCCTGGAGGTGTTCAAAGAAAATATAGAGGTGGCAATTCAGGACATGGTTTAGAGATCATGATGACACTGGGTAGGTGGTTGGACTTGATGATCTTAGAGGTCTTTTCCAACCTTAATGATTCTGTGTGAATCTGTCTGTACTGAAGGTCATTGAAATCACCTCCACCCACTTTTCCTGCTTCTTTTGGAGATTAACAAATTTGTCTGTACAGTAAAGGACAAGATACCCAAGATCAAGAGGTACTTTGAATCTCAATCCTACACAACCTCAATTTGGGGTTGTGAATGGGGTGAGAGAAAAGCAAGGTTTAAGCCACTTCCACCTGCTGGGCATTTCTCATTGGGATGTTGTAAATACCATACATGCATTCTTCCCACTATACAGTATTTAGGCTCAATTTCTTCAAGAATTTCACTTAATGGATAGTGCAACATAGATTTGGATAACTCATTTGGATTTCTATTTATATACAGGCATACTCCCAAATACTACAGTACTGGCAGAAATTGCAGAACAGAGCCCAGTACCTGGAACCAGTACCCTCACAGCAAGCTGTGGTACCATATGCCACCATGAAGCCATATGGCAAGCTGATCTTTCAAGTACAAACTTACCCCTTCTCCTCCTAGGCATCCCAGTCTCATAAGTAGCCTTAAGCAGACCTAAATGTCTTTCCTGTCTCCCCAAGCACTGAAAGAGAGCAGGAACTAGCCATCCCACCAGCCTGGACAACCAGTGGGCTGCTTTTTATCTCAGCATTCCTACTGAGATCATGTAACCTAAATACCTTTACCATGAAATTATAATTACTCCTGCAACTCCTTCTGGGCACTGGGATACAAGGGCTTTCTCACCATGGTCAGAATTTATTCACCAAGATGATTCCGATAGCTACACTTAGAAGTAGTAAAATAAGAAATTGGTTTTGCCACAAAAGGAATTTTTCCTTTTACTTTGGTTAAGGAAGGGAGAAAATTTGGAAATGTTTTGGGAAAGTTTAGGTTCAACCAAGTGTTAAATTTAATCTGTCTACTTCCTTATCCTCTAGAGATATAAACAGGATCTGAATACCAGGGGCAGGGTGAGTAAGGGGAGGTTTTTCTTCTCTTCGGTATGTTGTACCTGTTCAAGTTAGGATAAGATGACAATGACCTTTAAGCTTGTCACACTTCTAGGGAAACCGGTCCTGACTAAAATCAATGTTCAGACAATCTGATAGCTTTTTCTTCTGCCCTACAAATTCCCTGGTATGTAACAAGCTTCACAGACATATGGATTGCAGAAACAGTCCCAAATAAAATATTTTCAAAGTTATCTAAAACATTCCTAAAACCCTTTTTTTTTTCCCCTGAAATGTTTAAGATATGTACATCCTATAGAGTTGTGTGGAATAGAAGTTCTACTAACACTGTTTGATATGAATTAAATAACTCACTTGAAGTTAACAGCTGTTGAGTAATGCTGTCTCCTCCCAAGCCCGTGCTGATAAAAACCAATGAGTCTCATTACACTAAATATTTATATTTCTCCTTCATCCTAATACAGGTCTCTTCCAGACACACTGCGTGACTAATAAAAAACATCTTATGCCACATTCCCCAGAATTATCTTGAGAAAAATATCTCAAGTCTGAGATGACATACACACAAAGGGCACTGTGAAGCATGAACAAAACTCCTCACTTCTCAATCGATTTACCTTACTTCTCTGAGTATCACGATACATTCCATTTAACAATGATTTTGAACCAGTAACTTTTATGGATGATGATGATGATGGAGTGGGTGCAGAAGAGGGCCACAAGGATGATTAGGGGGCTGGAACACCTCTCCTATGAGGACAGGCTGAGGGAGCTGGCATTGTTCAGTCTGGTGAAGAGAAGGCTCAGGGGAGACCTAATAATGACGTTCCAGTACCTGAAGGGAGTTTACACAAAGACTGGAGAGGGCCTGTTTACAAAGGTCTGGAGTGAAGGGATGAAGGGCAATGGTTTTACATTAGAAGAGAGTGGATTTAGATTGGATGTGAGGAAGAAGTTCTTTACCGTGAGGGTGGTGGAGCCCTGGAACAGGTTGCCCAGGGAGGTGATTGAGGCCCCATCCCTGGAGACATTCAAAGTGGGGCTTGATAGAGGTCTGAGCAACCTGCTCTAGTTGAGGATGTCCCTGCTCTCAGCAGGGAGGTTGGACTAGATGACCTCTAGAGTCCCTTCCAACCCAGATATTTCTATGATTCTATGAAGCTTTAGCATAGAGGAGGCATGAGGAGGCATTTCTTCACTGCAAGAGTGACAGAGCACTGGAACAGGCTGCCCAGAGAGGTTGTGGAGTCTCCTTCTCTAGAGACTTTCAAAACCTGTCTGGATATGTTCCTGCATGCCCTAGGTGATCCTGCTTTGGCAGGGGGGTTGGACTCAATGATCTCTAGCAGTTCCTTCCAACCCCTAACATTCTATGATTCTAAGGTGTTTAAGAACTCGGGAATAAAATAAAATAAAATCCAATGGAATTTAGCTTAAAACTTTATGCAGAGTTTGCTTCAAAAAGAGAAAGAGAGATGCAGAAGTTGAGGTAAACACTGAAATTTAACCCAGCACAAGAACTGGAAATTGCAGAGGGGAGTTGTCTAAGGGTATGGGAGTGGATATTGGTTTGCTTGGCATACACAGCTGAAATTGTATCGCATCTTTCACTTCTTCTTTGTAACAAAACTAACAACTCAAGACATTTAAAAAAAAATAAACCCACACATAATCCCTGGGGCCTATTTAATCTCTGAGCTAATGAGGCAGCTGAGCTGGGGAAGATGAAGGACTAATATCAAGTAGAGTAAGTACATATAATCTAAAACCATCTTATACACAGTTAAGGAAAGAATGGTTAAGATTTGTAAAATGCACAGAAAACCCAGTTACATATGTTTTAAGAGGTATTATCTAATGTGAGAGACAAAGGATGTACTTAAACTGTCAGATCAACCTATCCTTCAGAATGATTAGCAAAGCCTCATGAGTTACTGAAGATACTTAACCAAGTTCAGAGCAACATACTGCACCCATATTTGATACGTACCCTTATTTCCCACTTGCAAATGGGCTGTTCTTACAGTCAGAGCGCAGAAACAGCTCTGATTCAGGTAAAATTAAGCAAATTAGGAAATAAGTTATGATTAAATCTAATCTGAAGTGAGGGTTTCTGATCACATACCTCTTTGCCATGTTATGGTAGATGGATCAATATCAAGGCGCGCAAATTTGCTGATCTCCTCTTCTGTTAAAGTCCCGGGATCAGTCTTATTTATTCCCAGCCTCTGCATAAAAACAAGTTAAACACAATGAAGTGGCTATTTCCATAGAAAACTGTGTTTCAGAACCATAGTAAAATAAATAAATAAATAAATAAATAAATTCTTTATTTTCTCTGGCATTAGAAAGCATCCTTCAGTGAGTTAACCAATATGCTTACACTTCAGGACTAAAAATAAAGCAAACCTGAAAGTGAAAAATACTCAATTTCAAAGAACTACAATAGTTCTTTTGCTATTTAAACCAGTAGTAATTTCTAGAACGCTGGGGACATCCTTTTGAGAGTATTAAAACTGGTTTTGCAACACTATTCTTGAGTATTGGTCTAAGACTGTGAGGGATGCTTTCAAAGCCTGATGCAGGTACTGGGGCATTTCCCAGTGTAATGAGAAGGGTAAAAAGCTGTTGAGAACAGTGTGAAGATTTTGACACTTGGTACACTAAGATTTTTCACCCCAGTTTTAATGAAGAAAGGCTTATGTCCTCAATGGCCAAAACTGCATTTGTATTTTTCTAATCTGTTGGCCAATTTTAATCCAATTTGACATAGTTAGAAGATAGTTTCTCACAAATTCTATGAAAACAGACAAACTGAGAAACTAACAATAACCTACTAGCATCTCTACTAGGGGATGGCACTCAGGGTTCAGTGCTCAGCCCTCCTGCTCGGTATATCAGCCATTTCTCCAGATACATGTTTCCAGAGCATTTTGCCACAGAGGGTTGACAGCAAAATTTTCAGTCATTTTTATAACTTGCAGTTGCTGCAAGGAAGGGCAGTCACTGGGACTGCAAAGGAAGCAGCCCATCTCTCCCAGGGTCTCAACAATGTGTATACTGAATCTAACAGCAAGAAAAAAAAAAGACTGATCTGGATGCAGATGGGAGGAAGTAAGACACAGAGCTAACATGGGAAAGAAGACAAAGTAAATAGAAACAGTTAAAGAGAGGAGATAAGGTAAGGAGCTCTTAGGCTATTCGTTACTGAGGAAAAGGGAAAAAAGCTGAGGAGCAGGGGAATGAGAAAGATAGCACCTGATGTTAGAGAAGGAGTTTGAAAAAAAGTAAATTGCATAAGACCATCTGTAATTACAAGTCCAAACCACACATATAAGGGGAGAGTTTCAATCTTAATAATCCTCTTATGGAACAAAAAAGTAAACCCATCTCTAAAGATTTATTTTTACATTTGATTTTTATTTAAGTATAAGGAATCATTATACTAAAAATAATTCACAATGAAATAATTCAGTTATATTGGAAATTATGAGGCATATATTTGAACATTACAAAGTCAAACTTTTTTTTTACTGAATGGTGGCTCATGTGAAGAGAAAGAAGTCTATTTCAATGGCAGAAATAGCTACTATATCATGAATAACCAAAACACTTCCACTCCTCCCCTACCTGTTACTCTACACACAGTATAAAAAAAAAAGGCAAAATGAAAATATTCCAAACTTCTGGTAGAAAATTTGTGAGATCTGCTCTGGCACAGAGTTAAGCAGTCATCACCCACAGTTTAGTTTACTGGCATTCAAATGAGCAGTGCAGAAGTTTAAAATGTTATCAGATTTTTTTTTAATTTTTATTTTTTAAAACAGAAGCTGGTATTACATCTCTAATCCCTTTCACCCACCCAATTCTAAGTGCACACTTGGCAGCTATCCATTGCCACCTGGTGAGTCTGAAACAACACCAATGACGACTCAAAAGCCAACAGCAAACATAGAAGTGGATGCAGAAGACTGAAGCTGTCCTTAAGAGTAATATTCAAGGGTTTTGTATTCTCCTTCCCCTATGCTAGTGCACTGTGTTACTCTCTTGTTGCTTATCAGAGTGGCAGCCTCAATTCCAGATATGTCATTCATATATGAATTGCATGAAAGCTTTTCTAGATGCATTCAGGAAGCAAGATGAGAAGCAAAAATATACTAGACACATGAATATACTTCTATCCCTCAAAGGAAGAACACTGTCAAATTGACATCAATAAAACCCCAGACGTATATGTTTCAAAACCAGAAAGTACTGCAAAACCAAAGAATGCGAGCTTTCAAACGTGACTTTACCATAATAGGAAAAGTATTTAAAAAACTCTAATATTTCATCAGGAAAGTCAGAGCATTTAAAAACATTATTTCAGGAGAAAAAAACAGCAAAAATGTTAGTTATGAAAATAGTGTCAGACCCAGATCCTATTACATCAAGGATGATGCTTTCAGAAAGAAAAGCATGATAAATAAAAAAAAAGACGTGATAAATTAACATGAGAGGTTTATATAATCTCAGTCCCATATGTCAAATAATTTTAAACAGGTCGCATAAGAGAATACATTTTTTAAGAGATACTGTAGTTAAGCACAGACTACAATAACAACTTACTCTTAGACGGGCAAGCTGAATAGCAGAAAATTCTCTCACACCATTAACTACTGGAACCAGTCTATTATACAAAGCCTATAAAAAAAACACACATGGGAAATTAATGAATGGAAAAGTTACAACGAGGAACTAATTAAATAAAAAGCTAATGTATTTATTTTATTCAGACTAATTTCAGTAAGAATTTCCCAACTATTTAAGCTGTGGACTTCTGGTTAGCAATTTAAAAAACAATTCTCAAGAATGTGGTAGGCTTTTGAGCAATGTCTATGATTTAACAGTCTTAATCTGATTACCAAAATTACTGTGCTTCTAAATTTCCCCCAAAAATATGTATTATTTTTGAAATTGAGAGCCCTTTTAAACTTCAGCCAAGTTTCATATTATTCAAACTAATTATTATTTGCAAATTGGCCTAAATGCACATTTGTGTTGTACTAAGTAAAGAGGATATGACATCCCTGCTCAGTTTTAACACTGGAGCCAGAATAAAAGGAGGCCATTTACTTTCTCCCTTCCCTTTGAAGACTCAAGTTAGCATTTGTGATAAAAGTCACAACTGATTTAGTGGAGGGAAGAGGATGTAGTTTTTTTTAATCCACAACTCCTTCTTCTTAAGGTACATCACGCCCAACTATACATCAGTATTGTAATTTTAAACTTTAAAAGGAGAATACAAATTATAAAAAAGAGTAAGATTATAGATAGAGAAAACATCTTTTATTAGACTATTCAGTACAATCTGAAATAGTTGACAGTGCTCTGGACATGATAGTTATTTTCTATAAGCTAAATTTCCCAGCAGAACATAGAATGGCTCCAGAAATAGTTTCTGTACACAAAGAGACAATATAAGAAGATAATCAACTTATTTTTCCTTGAAATGCAGTTTATAGAAAAACTGAAAAGAAAAAATGCCATGTGGATATCAGAAAATGATTCTCACCTTATCAGACTGAGTGTTCTCATGCAAGATCCTAGCATCAATAGCAGCAGCCAGCAAATTGTTTGCAGCCGTTATTGCATGAATATCTCCAGTCAAATGAAGATTGAACTAGAAGGTGAAAACAACAAAATCTTTTTATTAGAAACCGTTTCACTCAATTTATTAATCTGAGAGAGATGGGCAGCAAAAAATCATTGCAAAATTTTTGAGGTTGCTGCTCTGATTATTCCCCTATCAGTGTAGATAAAATATTATCAGGGTGAAAATACATTTAGCTATAGGAAGGTCTTGTTGTCACCTGAGTATAGTAAATTACTCTTAGTTTAGCCAAAGCAAGCTACGAATGCCTTTATTCTTTGCTAAATGATCCGAGAATTAAAAGCCCAGGGCTACACGTCCACATCATTAGTACTAAAACAGTTTACTGTCAGTATTTACTAATTGATCTGGACCAGAAGTGCAGATCTCTGTTGAATCCCCCAGAAGACATGGTGGATGCTGGCTTTGGGGGTGTATGCCAGCTTTCTTCTAGCCACAGGAGAACAGCTCGCAGCTGATGAGGCATGAACTGTGCTTCTACGAAGTTTGTCCAACAAAGTTTTGCAGGAAAATCTGAAAATGGTGTTTTGGATTAGATTAGGACTTGTGTTATGCTGGCCCTGTATTTTTTATTTATCTCTGGCAGAAGGCAGCCCAAGGTCAGTTTTATTTGTACCGCAGCACTGACAGCAAAGGCACCAACTGCAACTAACAGAAGCCCTCGACTCTGCTCACACTCATGTCCAACAGGGGACTTTCAAGGTGGCACTTCATCACTTTGGGCCATAAAGTCCTTTGCTGAGCTCTAAATCAAGACTCTTTTGGAGTGAAACCACCATGTGTTTCCAAACAAGCACTGTCAATACCTTAGCCATACTATCCTTATGTGCTCCATTGCCCAGAGAATCTGCTTGTGTTTTATACTCTAGAAACCAACACAAAACCCTGCTGTCCAACTACAGTGTCCTGAAGCCCCTGGGTGCACAGCTAAGCCTGCTGAGGACAAGGGAGGAAGGCTAAGGAAGTCATCCAGCTCAGATGGCAGCAGTCAGTCAACAAGAAATGCTTCACAATCTACATTTTACCTATGTCCTTGACCCAACCTGTCCATAAACACATGGACCACGCGGCTTTACATTGTGAATGCGGTGCTAGGCAAGGGTGCACAATTCAGTCAGAGTATTACTGTCTTCACAGTGAGAGTATTTTGAAAGCATGCACCCAGATGGCTCCTTCCAAAGCTGGCAAGTGTTTTTCAGAAGCCCTTGGAGGGGGCTGGGGATGACACCATCTTCAACAGAAATTCATTCACTTGTGGTAGAGGAAAGCTGCAGATTAATTTTGAGGTAAGAACACAATTCTTTCACTTTGACAGCACCAGAAGCCCAGAGGCTCCACCAGCCCTGACTGTACCTGCCCAGCCCCAGTGGGACTCCTCCATGGCCGAGGGCCCCATGTCAGCACTCAGGGCTGTCAGGCCCTGCCCCAGGAATGCTGCAGCAGGAGCACTGTCCACTTCCCCACAGCCCTGCCCTGCCCAGTCACAGACCCCACCAAGATCACGCAAGAGCCTACACCCCATTATGGCCTCGGCCCATTGCCACAGAAGTGCCCAATGCCTGAGGCAGGGGCTGTAAGGGGCCCCCAGTTGCCTAATCCTGCCTGGGGAAGGGACAGGCACCGGCTGACAAGCTATCCCCATGGGGAGACCCAGACCTTGCAGCTGCCCAGCATCCTGCACCTATGAAAAACAATTTTTCACAGAAGATTTCTGTGTTTCATCACTGTTCTTGAGCCAGATCATCTTCCTTTTACTTATCTAGCAAAAGCTGTGGCATTCACCCCTCCGCAGTACTCTGGGCATCTCTCACATTATCACAAGAAGTTCAGCTTGGCTAAAAACAAGTCCATTTTGCTCCATTCAGTGACTTCTAGTAAAAAGAAGTATCAAACCTACATTTGAAAAAAGACATTTCCTCAACCTACCAGACCTGGGCCTCCCTGCCTTTTTCTTCTCCACCAGAAAAGTGATGCTTGCTCATTCTATCATGCAATGGATGTGGTTGGAAAGGAAAAAAATAGCAGTAGCCAGCTCTTTACATGTGGATAGCAGGCTTTCTTCTCAGGAAGCATCTGAAGGAAAGCTTAGATGTTACAAACGTGAACATCTGTGCAACATTTCTGCATCCCTTCTCCACAGCCCCTCCATGTCACACAGAAGGCACGTGGGGACGGCAAGGACCACGTGGGGACGGCAAAGACCACCCCATTTCTCCAGGCAGACCATCACCACTGATGAATTGCTGCAGCAGCCACCTTGGTCTGCCCACCCCTCCCAGAGAGACAGGGACTTGCAGTCTCACCTCCTCCATGGGAATCACTTGAGCATATCCACCACCAGCTGCTCCACCTGCACGGGAAAGCATATGGTCACATTAGACTTGCACTGGTTTTGGAAAAAACAATCACCCTTAAATAAAGTGAAATATACAGTGTTGATGACACATCCCTCAGCATTTCCATTGGGGAGTTAATGATGCACCCAAATAAACACCATTTCCTTAAACCTTGCTGGATTTCTTCAGCAGGCAGTAAAAAGGGAATTCTTGATCTGAAATGAAAGCCTACACACAATGGCTGGCCCAGACATTGGCTACATAAGGGCTACCCTCAGCTCCTGCCCAGATTTAGGACACAGTCATGCACATGCAGTTGTTGGGTGGAAAGATGTAGTAGTCACAAGCAAGCACTGCTTCTGAATGAAACCCTCACACCCTTGCCTGAGTGCTCCTTCCCCACTGCTCAGGATACAAGCAAAGCAGTTCACTACAGCCTATGCACAAGTTGAGTGGAGAGATTAAAGCACTCACATGCACCAGTCTTGGCTGAGAAGCACCAAGCACCAGGAGCCTTCCAGCTGAAATCAAACTTGTTAACATAAACTTCAGCAAAGCAAAGTAGAGCAGATGGGGAGTGCTTGCCCAGTTAGACACCAATCTCAGCTAAGAAATGGCAAAAGAAAGATTGCATTACTTCCTATCATCACTGAAGATATGTTTGAACTCTCTCTGCCTCTTACCTGGCCCTCAGACTCTTAAAGGGTTTCTAGGCAAAAATACAGCAGCCCACAATTAAGGGCGACAACTTAGAAGAACAGAAAGAAGTGGTTCAGATCTAGCCAAACGTCTGATGCAGACACAGCTGAACCATACGCATCACTGCCAGCCTCCTTAGCTTGGATATTTCCAGTCAATATGAAGGAATTTAGGACTCCTTCAAGCAACAATTAAACAGTAACATTTAGATACCTTTAGAGAGTCTCCAAGCAGAAGAGCGTCTGGAAGGGTGTGTACTTGTACAAAACTCCTCCTACCTAATGCATCCCCCTGCCTTTCTCTATGTTTGGGCTTTATCTGCATTATCAATACATGTTAAGTACATGAACATATGTAGGAACCTTGCATGGGAGGAGGTGTGCAAGAAACCTTTATCTAATAGTGCTATTCTTATTAAAAAAAACCAATATGCTAACATTCAGATGATCCATTGAGTTAGTGAAGTAACTAAGGAAATCAGGAAAAAAAAAAAAAGTAGCAGTGTTTTCCTTTTAATCTGACAGAGGTCAGAGATTCTGCAAGGATTATGTACCTTTAACTCCAAAAGTAGGTCCTTGAGAAGGCTGTCTCAGACAAGCAAAGGAATTAATGTTAAGGTGTGCAGTAAGTGCCTGAACAAGGCCAATTGTGACTGTGCTTTTCCCCTCTCCTAGGGGTGTAGGGGTTATTCTAGAAAAACAAGAAAAAAGATTAATCAAATTCTTTGCTGATGTCAGCCTGGATGAGGATATCAGAACTTACTGCTTTTTAGTTCAATGAAGAATATTTGTACAGCAAATTTCACTAAGATTACTTTGTCTCCACAAAAAACCTGCCACAATGTTAGCCCCTAGCTCAAGCTGGAATGCTAATATACATATGTCTTCTATTTAAGCAATTTACTATGATAGCAGAAAAAGAGAAGATTATTTTGGCAGAAGTTCTAAAAAGAATATACTGAATTTAGACATTTTTATTACAGTACAAAAGTCTCACCAGTTTCCTTAACAAACCATCCATCAAGATACTCTGAGCATGTATGAATACTTTTCTATAGTAATGCATGAGATGTTTTATTCCCACTGTTTAAGCTTTGAAGAGAATAATAGAATATTTTGAATTAAATAACCAACAGTTATGTTTGTAGAGCTCAACTATCCCTCTCCAGGTTCCATGTCATCTTAACTCTCAACAATGACAGATCAACTGCTTTTTAAATAAAACAGGACCCAAAAGTCTATATGTTCAACTGATTTGTTTTATATTTATGTTTTGTGACATTTTTGCGGATTTAAGGATGATGAGGAACAATTACAATCACAGTCTAAACTCCCATACAAAAGCTCAAAAACTTCATGCTACTACTCCCACATCTAGACTGTGATTGAACCAGGACAGAATTTCAGAAAGGCACCCGATCTCAAATCAGAAGCACCTCAGTTCAACTGATGTCCTCCCCACTTTCACGGTCAGCACATCTGTTTATCATCTGTGTTAAAAGTGAGGGAGTGCTGGGGTTTTCCTTATTTTTCTATTTTTTTTTTTTCCTCCTTAAAGTATGAACATATCACACCTCCAAAATGCATTCAAGTCATTCATTTGAGGCATAGAATTTCTCCTTTTGACTGGCAAAAGAAGAAAGTCCCAGTGTTTTTTTCCAATCACACCACTCTCAGGCAAGTCCTACTTTTTGGGGAAAGTTTAACCATTCATATCTTTGATGCCTTCACTACACACAGAGAAGAAAGTACCTCAGTGAAGTCAATGTTAAGAACTAATGTTCATTCCTAGTGAAACATGAGCATGCACATGAATCCTAGTCAAAGAGTAACCTTCATCCTATGACATCACAACTTGAGCTAAAACATCTAGCTCTAATTAGAAACACTTCCTTTCCCAACTAGTAATTTTTTCCATGATATTGCTATGCTCAGATTACAGTGTAAATGGCATAAAAACGTTAGTAGAATTATCAAATGCAAGGAGACATCAGTGTTGTCTCTTTGCCTTTAGGATTCAGCTTAGTTCTGTTAGTTCACAGATTGACAAAAGGCCTTCTTTGTCCCAAAAAATGCAAAGAGACAAAAAAAGTTAACTTTTCACAAATCTATCTTTTACATCACCCTGGGATCCTATGCTTTTTGTTAAAAAGAAGACAACTTTCTTAGATACGTCTGGAAAAAACTGGGCAATATGAGGCAAGCCAAATTAACATCATCTACACTGTTCTAAGAAAGAATTTTCCTAGTGAGAAAAGAAACATTTTAACTTGAGTTCCAGTGAAATAGATGGGGTTTAGTACACCTGTAAGACATTGTCTGAACTGAAACTATTCTGGAATAGTATTGTGTCTACTGACAGCTTTGGATGACTCTTTATGACCATGTAGTACATTAATTCAGGCATTTGGTTTTAGTAATTTTTTCCCACGTTTATAACATCATGTTTGCCAAACATCAGATTCTAAAGCATGGATAATAACCCATTATCCAGACTATTGTGTCACCCTGCCTTCCTAAAACCACACTCCCTTGACTTAAAAAGAGGATTCACAGATTTTTAGCAATAAATGTAAAGCCAACAGAAGGTGGGAGATTTTTGCGCATAACCTGAGAAGAATCCATTTTATCTACTCTTAAAAGCAATTTTGGTCCATGTCATCCTTTTATCCACACTGTGCCGCCTTATTTCCTTGTGATCTACTGCAGGAGTGCAGAATGCTACTTAATTTCTCTTATTTTCATGTTTGCAGATCCTAAAAGAATGGACACTTTTTAATCTCTACATTGTCAGGACAGTGAACCCTCCTGGTTTTCCTGTTGCTACAATAATAGCTTCCATTTCTCCCACCACTGTTTCTGCCATCTCCATTTTGTCCAGGATCCTTATTTTTCTACAAAGATGCTTCATTCAGAGCACTACAGCCAGGTTAACTCACTTTTGCTACCAGTTTCACCTTCCTGACCACTGTTTTAACACTGGCTGTCCAAAACCCATTCAAGTCATTATTAGCATGGTTTCTCCTTGCCTCTAGCTCTACCTCTATCTCATTTACCTTTGTTTATTGCCCTAATCTCATTTACTTGATCCTCTTATTGCTGGGCATTAAAGGCAGATTTAAAGAATATATGAGTAATTTTGAGGCATAACTGCACTCAAAGACTTAACAAGATGATAACAACTCTAAGCTATTAGTTATTTAAAAAACAAAAACAACACCAAAGAAACAAAAAAAACCCCACAACACCACAAAAATGAAACACACAACCAACAAAAAACAACCAAACAACAAAAACACACACCCAAAAGGAAAAAACAAAACAAAACAACACAGCCAAAAAAAACCCAAACAACCACAACACCAGAAAGCAAACTATTCTGCTATGAAAAAATATAACTGTTTACTGGAATTTACCAGTAGAGGACTTTCCACAAACCCCCAAAACTCAGTGCACACAATGGCTACATTGTTAACACAGCAGCTTGTATTTGCAGTGTTTCCTATTGGTGGTTACTGCTATTTTTGAGCATCAGACCCATTCAAGAGAATTTAGGTTAGTTACTCAAGCACGTTTCAAAACACAGCAGAAGGCTGACCTGTCATGAACAGCAACACAGGGACTCTTATGAAACAAGCAAAATCACCAACATGCAGCCTACTATTCAGGAAAGGAAAGGAATTGACAAATGCATAACCAGGAGGCACGTTGGCATTTGGATGAAGAATGGTATATACTTGTCACAGAAGATACAGACAATCAAGTAGCACATTACTGAAATGGTCTGGTAATCTGGCTGGCCTATTATAAAGTGACTACGCAAAATGAGCCAGAAAGTACTGGGAATTTTCTGTGAATAAGATCTTTTTCCAGAGAACAAAAAAAAGAGAGAAACAACATTGCTTGCTGATCAAACTGGGAGGAACACACCTTGCCTCAGCTGAGTACATTGATAGTCTGCACCAGCCACATCCCTACTGAAAATGTGAAGCTCTGGGAGAACCAGCATCCACCCAAGAGGGACAAGATTATTTTCACCAGTGTACTGATGCAAGCACACAATGATTTGCAGCAGTAAACGCACGTGTCTTTGCAAACAGAACCTTGACTTCATCAAATCTGCTCAGCTTTAAGAGTCTACACTTTCAGTGTGTTCCTCAGATGGGTTTATTCATTTTAATCTGTCTGTCCTTATGAGAAGCCCTGTGATCCTTAGTTTTCCTGGAACTAGAGTCACTCAGATGAATATCTATCTAAAGGTACAAAACACTTATAGACAGCTGTGATGAAGGAAGAAAGGCAGCAACGGGACTTCCAAACATGGTCTATAGGACTTGAGTGACAGTTTCCCAAGAAATCTTGTCCACTACAGCAGGTAAGAACAGGCACAAACCCCTGAGAAGTCAAAAATCAAGAACCTGATTTTTCAGTCTCTTTCCATCTAACAGAATTAACAAGACATGAGGACCCTGCACATCACACTATTCAGTGAAGCCAGACTGGCCTGGGCAATTCACTTACCCATCCTCAAATTCTTATCTTACTTTGGACACTCTGGCAGAGCACCTTTGATTCTCAGTAGCAGCCTGGAAACTACAGGATAAACCTTAAGAACTAAACAGTTTTTTAACAGTTTCAATAATTACCAAACCCTCAGTTTTAAATATTAAGAAAAAAAAAAAAAGACATTAAAAGAAATTTCTAGTCCAATACTTTCCTTAGAAAGTATGTTTTAAATATCTTCCCTTTGGTACCTGGTCTATTTTGATCAGTTTTTATTATAAAAAAAAAAAATCCACTTAAATCTGTATTGTGGACACAGAGATATTTTTGCTGGCTACAGTACTAAGCCTACACTCTTGTAACTTAGGTCACTCGCTCGCATGAGTATAAAATTACAACTGCCAATGGCTAACTTTAGCTCAATTGTGCAATGCTGTGTTTTGACCTTATGCAAATCTAGGAAAAAAAATCCCTCCTTTAAAATACAGTAACTTTTAATGAACTTTAAGAGACATTTACACCCATTTTCATTATTCTTGAAATTTCTTTAATCTGTTTTCAATCTAAACACAGAAACCTCACAATCATTTTCCTCCTTAACAACTTCATACTTTGCCACCTACCAAGCAGTCACCGGCTCCTCGGCAAAGCAAGTTTTCCATAACATTGGAAAGCCTTCTCTCTTTATGTATATCAAAATAAAGATAAGAATATGCAGACTTTTTGTTTGTTTGTTATACATCATATTAGCTTACAGTGGAGCTGATTCTGTGGGAAAGCTACATGAGGTCTCCCAAAGAGAAAATAAACAAACAGTGAGATGATACACTGCACCAGCTGTAACCTCCTCACAGCTACCCCAGCCGCTGTGACTCCAGCAATAACTTTATGGGATGCGTGGTAATTCTCCTCTTTCGTGAAAATTACTTATCTTCAGCTCATCAGTATCAGTAATTTCAAAGACTTTAATGAGTTCATCATTCCTGTGATCCACATGGAAACCTGTGAAGACTAGTTAGAGGGCACGGGCAATCGAGTTTCCATAAGTGACAGCCTCACCTACATACATCTCCCATCCAAGATTACAACTGTCAGAAATGTATTTCTGAGCACAGAAGTGTTGGAACGCCTGTCATTTCATCAAGGTGATATTATTACAACATTGCAGTGACATCAGCAAAATGAGACCAGAGCTTCCACATATGAAAGCACAGTGATCACTGTCAAGCTGAAATGACTGAACAAAGCCAGGAACGGACGGAGGAACACACAACTACAAAAGCTCTAAAGCCAACAGAGACTCATCTGAGACAATTTCAATCAGGAGCTGTGCAATGACACAAAAAATGCATGACGAACTGCCTCAGCCATGACTTTGCTTTGGACTGTCAGATGTTTCCTGCATCAACGCAGTGGTATTTTCCCCTCTTATTCTGTCCCCAAGCTATTTACCATCATACAACTCGTACAAGCATTAAGTTAGTATTTGTTTCTCTCAATGTTTTTCTTACTGAAAAAGTAGTTCATCACAAAACAATCTAGTATGTTAGGTGAAAAGTACACAGCGTTTAAAATCAAAATGCTGGAACACTCACAAAGTCTAATAAATTTTACATGTAGTTTCATATCGTGTTTACGAACACAGCTTGGAGTGAACAGGAGGCAGTTTGAATTAACATATCCTGCAACAGAGTTTATTTATTTTTTTTTGTCACACTAAAAGCCTATATACAAGCAGTTGATGGCCAAGATCTAAGTACTCCATGATAACTTGGGTCTCTGACCCCAAGGTGTCTTAACACGAGCCCTGTAACAAGTAACACACATAAAGTAAAATGAGAATGAAAAAAAAGTGAAAAGAATGTCCTCCACACAGAATAAAATGTAAGTTATGAAGAACTTAAGTTTTCATTCTATTTTTGGGTGATAATGATCTGTTAATCAAATGGCCATTTTTCAGCATACAAAGTATGCAGCAGATGAGGCATTTAGGCATATTTGTGTGTATTCAGAAAGTGCAAAAAAGGATTTCCAGTTAGTAGCAACTTTTTTTTAAGGTCATAAATACAACTGTCCTTAGAGATTAAAAAGTACATTTGGTTGCATTTTGCTATTCAGAACAAGTAGCTTGGTCTCTAGCACATCAGGAATACACTAGAAGAGAATTTGCAGCAAATATTTATAATTCCTAGACATCATGAAATAGTTAAACCTGACTGAAATTGTAAACACAAATGCCACTGGCTTCATCATGGACAGAGGCTGGAGATTTTGCAGCTTTTTGAATACACATAGACTGTTAACTCTCTTGACATATGAAAAGTTTGCATCATACATAATAAATATTTTCATCAGACCAAATACCCTGAAGTATAAGCATATATCTTAGATGTTTCCTCTGAAGCACTGAAAACCTATTCGGAAGGTCTATACTGCATCATTCAAAAAGAATTTCTGAATATCTTTGGTTATTGTGAACAAATACAGTAATCCAAATGGCAGGTTTTTGTTGACCTTGCCTTGGCAGGGAGAGGTGAAGAAGGCAACTGAGGATACTATTTCACTTCCCTATTTCCACACTTGAATAATATTCAGTTTACATTGTCCTGAACATTTCCCCACCATTTGCAGTTTCCCACTTGTCTTAAAATTATTGTCTGCTACAGACATTTCAGCAAATGAGAACAGATGAGAACACAAACACAAGGTACATATTTTATATGTACAACTTTTCAAAGTCAAACCTTGAACTTTCTCAGAAGAGAATGTTCCCACTATAGTAGTCACCTTGCCCAGGCACTTCTGCAGCAGATGTGGCAATGTAACACATTGCATGATCAGGTTGTGTAGGTACCAAATCCAGCCATTTGTTTGGGAAACACAGTTCAGTCTTTATACATGTTATATAAACTTCAGAAGATACAATTTTCTATTTGTTGCCAGCTTTTCATCTTGCTAGTCAAAACTTCCCTTTTCTCCCAAATGTATATACGCTTCCGTCTGTGCCCACAAAAGAGCATTCAGACAATTGCTTGACATACCTTCCTTAAAGAAGACTGAGACACAAAGCGGTGTGAAAAAACATAAGCACTGGTGCAAACTGACACAACTAAAATCAGCCTGAGTGGTGCTTCATGCTATCTTCCACCTCCAGACATTTTCAAATAACCTCTGCTTCTGTGAGACTATGCTGTTAGAGAAGCCTGACCCAGGCTGCAGCATGGTGCCCAGATGATGCAGTTGACAAAACACGAGCCTGAAAGTACATGGTAGCATCTTCCTTCAAACTCAGACAAATGCTGAACCAGCTTTTCTTTCTCCAAAGCGGCAAAATACAAATTAAACTCTACCAAAGGAAACCAAGCTCAACAAGTTCTCTTAAACAATTGCTTCAACATCCTCCAGGAACATCTTTATAGATTGCCGTTCTATCACATAGCTTTGAAGACGGCTTCATAACTTGCCTACCTTGGCTTTGTAATACCAAGTGTCTCAGACTACAAAGGCTCCATCTCAGATAGTGCCAGAAATCCAGGTTGTCCCAGGAGGAAAGCAGTAAAGCACACAATTTGTGAAACACTACCCTAGCTGAGGAATCAGTAGATCAAGGCAGTAAAGAACAGCCTTCTCCTTCTGGATCAGCCTAAACCTGTATTTTAAACCTAACTGGAACAAAGCAGCAACCCTATAGATTAATTCAGAATACAAAGAACATATTGCAATTTAAATATTAATGAAAATCTTCACAGGCTTGTTCACAATTAGAAGTTTCCACTTAGTAAACTAGGTGAATGATGTTGTGTTGCTGAATGCAGAAAAAACCTGTAGTCCTTCAGAAGAGAAGCACATAATTCCTGCTGAGCATAGCATTTGCTATAATCGTGGGAACAGTGAGCAGGATAAGCCCGCCTGGAGACATGTCTACATTTCAGAGAAAAAACATGGCTTTTTAAACTTTGTAATCTGTTCTTCAATAAAAAAAGTATTTATTGTTAATATCAACAGATTAGCATGCAGCTTCTGTTAAAAGTTTGTTTATAAACAGCCACGATACACACAGACTTAAATACTCAAGTTAAACATTTAAAATTTGAATAAAAAGGTAAGAAAAACTCCACACACCAACAGATAAGATTTAAGAAGCTTGGAACAAACTACCTTTTTAAAATATAGCTTACTTCAGTAATAACATATTGGAAGAAATGTTGCGTTACTTCAAAAAAAAATTCAAAACCTGCTCACTTTCAGACGAAAGCAACATACAGCAGAAAATATTCAGGCTTCTTATTTGTGCAGTGTATTAAAGAGATGTAAGCTGCATGTTTATATTAATATGAGTGGAAACAGCGGACATTAATGACATTATTGTGCATTCTTACCCAGCAACTAGAACATATTTTCCATCTGGTTGATCCTTTAACCTTTCCAGCAGGGACAAACGTACTTTGGCTTTGGCTTGGCCATAGATCTCAATTTCATCTGTAAGCAATCCTATCTCCTTGGCAAGTACATCAACAGCTTTTGGACTCTGTGCTCGGGAAATCTCAATATCACTGGAAAAGAAAACAAATAGGAGCTAGGAGATTTCTTTCAGCTTAGGTGGTCGACGACAGAGCACAAAACAACAGCAAATACTCCAACAATGGGGTACTGTAATAGGTTTTTCAATCATCTCCCATAAGTTTATTAACCAAACCTAAATATTAGCTCTTTCAAACCTAACATAACATTGAAGATCATGTGCAGTATTTGTTAATTGTTATAATTTCACAGAGTTCTCCCATTTAATCAGATTCAAAATATTATGTAATGCTTTCATATCAGGCTAGAAACATGTCTGCTGGATGCTCAAGCGTGTCCCAGTGGAATGGATGTTTCTGGTTTTGTTTTTCTCCTCCCTCCCAGTATTTCAGCAGATACACTTTACTAAAAAGCACACACATTCCTTGGCCAACAGTCACATAACACATTAGCTAAAGCTGATGCTTGTGCATGCAGTGCCTTTCACCAGAGGGTACCACCAAGCAAGCTATGCCTCACTACTCCCCTGTGAGGGCACAAAAGGAAACAAGGGACTTTAAGATCAACTCGTGCACTTCTAAAACACAGGCATATTGAAAATGGCCACATAACACGAGTTTAATGCACAGGGTTCAGGCCAGAAGTCCAGTGAGCTTATAAACTATTTCTAGCAAGGATTGTGCGTGGCAGCTGAGGCAAGAGAACAAGCGTGGAACAAGTACACATGGCAGATTGAGGGGAGGTGCCTGTAGGCTGGGGGACAATACTGTATCTGCAATTCCTGACCTAAACCACCTGGGGTCTCTGGATTTAATACTCCTTCATGGATTTTTTCATTTGTGAGCTTGAACTAGTTGCCCTTATGTCCACATAAGCATTAAGCAGCTGTTAGGTCCCATGGCAGTAAAGTCCAGCACACAAGATGTGAGGAGTTGTCTCCCTTGGTTCTGAATCGCTCACATCACCACAAAAGCAAGTTAAAAAATTACCAAGAAATTAATTACTTTCAGCCCAACCAGGCTAAATTCCTTCCTGCAGTTTCAGTTGATTACAGCATTTTTAAGATAGAATCTGGCAATGGCATCAAAGCTAATGTCCTGAACTTTGAAACAGTCTGCAAGACCTCAAATATCCACAGATGAACACAGAACTACTGCCAGATCTCAGCTCTACGCGTGGACTTCAGCTGTTCTGCGTCCATCAAATGATCAGTTTGTGCCAACTTAATTGCTTGCAATTCTTAGAGGATATCATAAACTGGGACCACTATGAAATTCTAATTCTCAAGTATCCCACTTTTGCACCCTGCAGCTGCTAAGTGAACCTCAGAAAGCATCCATCCAAACAATGACATAATCCATTGCTACAGGACAAGAAGCTACTCAACCACAGGGTTCGGTGGTTGCAGACCACTTCATTGCATATACTATTTTCCTTCTTTCAAAGACATACTAAGCGCATCCTCTTGCATAGAAGGATATACCTCTGGCTTTCTTATACATTACTTCAAACATGATTAGCTATGACAATGTATCAAGAACACAAGATGGCGTGGCTTACAAACACCACATGGCAGAAAAATAAAGTTTTGTTCAGAACCTATAAAAACAACCCGAGTCCCAGAAAAATACTGTTACGTTGATGACAGTTTGGTCCCTTAAAGATTTAAGCAAGGAAAATTTGTAGGGCAACTACTCTCCTATCAAAGCAATTGATGTATTTGGCAAGAAGAGAGGAATGTAGACTAATATGACAGAAAGTTAATCTACCTTTTTTTCCTCTCTAAATTTCTAGTAAATAGGTCAGCCTCTTTACTAAAAGAAAGAAGTTATTATTTCAAATCTCAGGCCAGACTCTTAGGACTCCCTGCAGCAATCTCAGCCCTTCCTGTTTCCCTCACCTCTTGGGCCACAAACGCCTCCCCCTCAGAGTTCTGGAAGAAACAATGAGGCTCTTCCCATCCTGCAGTACCACTACTGGCAAAAAGTGGAAGAAGCAAAACTCATCAATCTGTATGCTTAAAGAATTTCTAGGAAAATGTTTACATCTCTTATTTCTGTTATTTTATATATTATATATTTATATATATTTTCTAAAACACAGGAAATTAAAGATTTGATTCTAACTATCATTTATAAATCTACATTTGTAGCTAGTTCTTTTAGTTTGACAATGTATTCTTTTCATTGAAAATACAAACACTATTTAAGAAGTTACATTATTGAATATTACTGGAAACATGCAACTGTGGTTCTTCATGAATGAGAATTGCTAAGCAAGATGTCCACCAGTGACAACGGCAAGTCATAATTTACAAAATACAGGAAAACTTAAAAGATGGGGGAATGTTCTACATCTACACAGCCTGTGTGCTGGATTTAATATTTTTATTTTTTTTTTTACTGGGTATTTGTAAGAAAATCTTCCATTCCATTTACAATATCTTTGGAAATACTTCAATTAACACCCAGATCTCACAGATATCAAAAAGCAGATGTTTCCAGTTTTAGTGCTTAAGCAGCTTTGACTCATTTTCAATGAAAACTCCATCTGTTTCTACACAACATGACGTATTACTGTAAAATTACATTTTATTGCAGGATACTTTCCATCTGATGAGTTATTTTATATTTAAAAGGAAAAAAAAGACAAAGCTATAGAGTTATCAAATAAATGGAAGACCTATTACTATCTATATGTGATTATATATTAATTTTGGAAATATTTATGTACTAAAGACAATGTCATAGAGAGGGTTATGAATACATTCTTGACTTTTTTTCACCATCACACTCATGACATCACATGTGTTAATATACCTTTTAACTGTATAATTTAAGGATAGATTTCTCAGGCTTTAATTCTAGAAATGTTATGGCCGAGAAAAAGCTCAAGCATCTCTTCCCCCTTGTACCATCAGGTACAACAGAGAATTCATTCCTTTGGCTTCTCTGTTTTAAATTACAATTGTGTCCATTCCCATTAAACTGTTGTAAGAGACAGTGGAAACTGAATCAAAATGCTTAGAAAAGAAAACATTTTGTTACAACTTTCCAAAAACATAGCAGTGGGATTTAGAATACAGAATGGTTGGGGTTGAAAGGGGCCTCTGGACATCATCTGGTCCAAACCCCCAGCTCCCACAGGGCCACATAGAGCCAGTTAGTTGCCCAGGACCATGTCCAGATGGCTTTTGAATATCCCCAGATAGACTCCACAACCTCCCTTTGCAACCTGTGCCACTGCTCGGTCACCCTCACAGTGAAAGTGCTTCCTGATGTTCAGAGGGAACATCCAGTTTGTGCCATGGCACTGAGCATCACTTGGAAAGAGCCTGACTTAATGTCTTGTTTTTACCCTTTGTATGCTTGCACTTAATATATTGTATTTATATACACTAATAAGATCCTCCTGAGCCTTCTTTTCTCCAGGCTCAACAGTCCCAGCTCTCTCTGCCATTCTTCCTATGTGAGGTCCCTTCAGCAGCTGCATGGCCCACAGGCAAGCATACAAATAAACACCAAAAAAAAATTCACTTTCTTACATGGCAGAACCTCACTTCCAAGTCCTTGGTTCCTGTCTCCAACACCCCCCACAACCAACATGCAGAAAAGAACTTGGGCACAGAAAAGAGTTCAGGCTGCTCTAAATGTCAGAGATGTCAGCAACTGTGCCAAAGCAGACCCAAAATCCCTGCAGCCCAGACATGGGCCTTGGGAGGTGAATGACAGGAACTGATTGAAAAGATTCTGGCTATGAAAATAACTATGATTCCAGCTCTTCACATCTACACAGGAATTTAAAAGTCTAATGGAAAAGAAAGTACCTCTACTGAGGGAAGAAAATAAATACAAGATCAAATGCCACTGAAACCACTGGACCTTCACTAGATCCATAAACACCTTCCTGAATTAGGGTACAGTGATTAGGAACTTCTTGTATTTTGCATTTCTGTTGACGTTACAGAACGCTCTGCCCCCTTCCCTCAATGAAATCTTCCAGCTTTAGGTCTTCATTAAGTAAAGCTTGGCTCCGATGTACATCATAAAAGTGAAAATTGATAGGAAACAGAAGGACATGGTCACAATGAGGCATACCACAAAACGGCACAACATGTAGTCCACATGAACAGATTAAAAATTAAGCAGAATATTTTTAAGTTCACTTATTACCTGGGCACTGGGGAAAGGGTCTGCAGTTTCAAGCAGCGGAGGTCCCACTTCCTGTATTGCTGGGACTGGATCCATTGCTCCGTGGTTTTTACCATGTTCTGTTTTTATACAAGAAAGCAGCACAGACCAGATGCATCATAAATGCTGTACAGTAATTTCAAATGATCTCAAGAGTACATTGAAATAACTTCCACAACAAAAGCTAAAAGCCCCCAAACTTAGAAATCTTTCCACTTCATGGTTTTAAAACAAAAGAAAAACCACTGCCCTGTTACTGCCCTGCTGTTTGTCCATATTTCAAAAAGAAACAAGACCATTAACACATGTGACAGAGAAGTCTCTAATTTAATTCTAGTAGGATGGAATTACTATTCTTCTCTCACACCTTAAAAATAATAGAAGATATTAACTGTTCAGTAACTGACTCATGCTGCTTTCACGTAAAACAAACTTTTGGACCCGCCATCCATTACACAAAAATGTGCAGAGATATAATTAATCTTAGAACAAGAAACATTAGTCTAGTGATAAAAGTGCTTCTGCCAAGCTTTACTGTAATCATCAGACTTAAGACATGTTTGATTTTTATTTTACCACTAACTAAATGTAACAGGCATGACTCCCCCTTACTAAGAGTTGCTATTAAAATGGAAGGCAGGCTAGATGTCCAAAAGAGCAAGACAAAAAGTAAAATCTAAACCATAGAAGCAATTTCTACAACTTACAGACAGAGCAACAAATTTGCAATGTTTGAAGTTACACTAACCTGCATTCGCATTGCTATTGCAAGAGAACCAACAGTGTTTCCAGCAGCATGGTTGTTTTGCTGGCCATAGTTGTGTTTCTCTGCAAAACAGAAGTATTGCACCAATAAATCACAAAGCTTAGGTGAGTGGGAGCATGCTCCTTGGAAACCTATGTCCAAACAAAAGATTTCTGAATGTTGACTTGAAATTTAACAATGCCTATGATAAAATTATAGGTTACTTCTTTAATACTTCAAATGAAATCATCCAGGAGGGTGGATATAGTGTAAAATCAGAGAGCAACTGTATGCTCTGAAGCATATTACACAAACACACACATATATGCATATGATGAAGCATACACATTCTTGAAAAAGAAAATAAGGACGCACATAAATTAACTCCAGGATCCAAATAATGGCTTTTAGACACAAAAACAAACAAACAAACCCCAGACAGCTGTAAGGATTTGAAAAACTATATATATTTTTAAACAGAACACCTAAATGAGCATAATAAAGACTGTCTTCTTTTCCACACACCCATTACAGCGAGCAAGAACAATGAAGTGATCACAGAATACTAGACAGGATTTTTATTCAATGGGATTTATAACTTGGAATCAGAATATGCAAACCTTTTTGAGCAGCAAAGTTATCTTCATCAATATGACATTAAAAGTAGATATTCTGAAGAGTCTACACAGTCTACAGAGTGCCTCCAACTTTAGAGACATTTATAATTGTTTCTAGTGGCAACATATCATACAATAACCATACATTAGTTACCCTAACTAAACATATTATTTTGTCATTTTCTTGTAATCCTTCTTTTGGCTTGCTCTTCTGTTGCTGCTTATTGACTTTTATCCAGACCAGACACAATTCCTCAAAAATTCACATCCTAGTCTCTGTGGGCATATCAAGGCCCTAGTTACATTGTGAAGGGCGTAGAAATAATTGTAATAGAAAAAAATAACAAGTGTATGCTGACAGTTTTAACCTCTTGCCCCCAAGGGAACTGAATGGCAAACCCTGACCTGGTCAAGCCCTTACTCCACTCATCCCATCTGTATCGATCATAAAATGCTCACACTGCCTCACACAATTACCCCTCCTGACAAGGGCCCAACAGTGGCAGGGCACAGAAACCTCAGGCTGGAGTCAGAGCAGCAGGCAGTCATAGAGAGGAGGCAGCACAGCACCCCAGCTCCAGCCCACATTCTCACACCTATGGCCGAGAGACCAAGAGACCTGATCTGCAGACACCTTAAGCCTCATATACTTGGTTTTCTAATCCTTTCTCCAACTTTCTTACCAGGAGGCATCCATACATAAGTCACAAAGCTAACCAAGCAGAAGGTGACAGTCTTGACATTAAGCTCTAATTAAGTAAGTGTCTGAAAAGTCCTTCTGCTGGCATTAACACTTGCCATTTAAAAAAAAATAATAAAATCTTCTGGAGGTGCTCAGTTTTAGACTCAGACAGAGTAGTTTTACTGGAACAGTCTATCACAGTCATAAGTTGACTGTTGTTGCTTTGAGACCAGGCTGGGAAGGCTGCCAAAGAGACAAATGAAGTAGGAAGAACGAAGTTTAAAATCCCCTTTTAGACAGCTGTACTTTACAGAAACATTTAGACTTTTTATGTTATTTGGCTTAATATGATTTCTTTATCAGGGCAAAGCTAGCATGTGTGTAAATACATATCAGAATTAGACATCTCGCTTCAATAAACTGCTTCTCTCAGGCTGCATAAGCTACACACTCACCCCACAAATGACGAGCCAGGCTTTTACAGGGGTGAAGGTGAAGCTAGGGCTGAAAGTCATGCACGTATGAGCTAGCAAGACAATCACAGGATTGCAACAGCTCTATCAGAATAAATTTTCCAGATGGGAGTTAGAATAGCACCCCTGCTTAGGATTATGGCCAAAAGATCAGCTGAACTGCAGAAATTGTGCTCCCTCCACTGACTCACCCGAATGAAGGTCCATCTGCTCACCCATACATACCCTATTGTGCAGATGGGTGAGATTTGCTGTCATACACTACCTGTGTGCTCAGGCAGCTTTGAATAGAGTAGTAGTGGGGAAAATGGCTGAATTTCCCACTAACGTACTTAAGCCTACAGGCTTCAGCTTTCAAGCAACCCCAAAGGAGCTGGCCATCAAATCCCAACCAATTTTGGCATCCTTAAATTTTGTTCAGAAACTTGATTTTCATTTCTGTACATTTACATTCGAAGTATTTTCCTGTAAGTCACTACCAGCACTCATTTGATTCCAAAATCATTAGTGCAGCAGAATAAGATGTTGCACTGCTAGAAACTGTAGAATGTTTTAAAATTGTTATTATTTTAAAAATCTTTGATCATATTTAAAAAAAATACTTTAAGAATAATTGTCACTTTGGAGCAAGTACCCTCCTGCATTACATCGTTACATCTGCCCAATTTAGCTACGTCCTTGCAAATTTTCAGTGCTTTTAAAACATGAAAGTGTTTTAGACAGCAGGTAAACCTACATAGACAGAAATCCGGCCATCTTCTAGCAAGAATAAAAGCTATTTCATGGCCATTCTTGCTTTCAGGCTTCAATTAGCTCCTGTGATCGCACAGATGTTAAGTTGGACATTTATAAAGCAAGGAAAAATGCAGAGTAATCTCCAAGCACCTCAGCCAGATTCCACCACATAGTGCAAGTGAAGAGTCAGTTGCAAAACTCAGCTGTTTCTCCAAAGTCATGGCTGCTCCATGATAGGCTTTTAATAAATATCTTGCAATTAAACTAAGTGCATTCTTCCTGTCAAACAGAAACCTACATTTCATGTACCTCTCTAGTATGTCTTGAGGACAGCATTTTTTAAAGTTGCTAAAATGCTTTTCTGATATTCTTTCGGAGCTTCTCCCAGACATTCTCGAAAGCATAACCATAAAGATAGATGGACATTTGGTAGATATACTCTGTTTAAATTATCTTGCTAAAAATCCCATGCTGCCTTTCCAAAGAAATGCTGTACTTCACACAGCCCACTGCTACAACTTGAAAAATGCAAAGAAATCTATATGCTTACACCAGAACTTACATTTCCAGCCTTAAGAATGAGTGTAGTTGTGGTACATGAACATCACTCGAAGGTTTTAATGCAGTTTTACCAATAGCATTCTTTTAGGGAAGGGAAACACTAGTACTATCTATAGTTCTATACAGAAAGTAGGACATGAAGATACTTAAGTCTCAAGATAATGGCGTGCAGTTGTACTGCATTAATTTTTACGCCTCTGAACTCTCAGACTCCTGCTGCAACAGAAGGAGGGAACTAGGTATCTAAAAGTGTGACTTGCACAGAGCCAGGACAGATCAGTTCTGGCTAATGCAGTGCTCACTCAGACTGCGAGGACTTCTATAAATACATTAATAACAAAAGGAGGGGCAAAGAAAACCTCCATTCTTTGATGGACTTTGAGGGAAACATAGTTAATAGAGATGAGGAGAAGGCTGAGGTACTTAACACCTACTTTGCCTCAGTTTTTACCAGTAAGACAGGTGGCCCTCAAGGCAACTGGCCTCTGGAGCTGGTAG